>ML274220.1:9378-39857 GCA_005239495.1 Nicotiana undulata | reverse complement strand
AGCTCACTGAGGACATGACACTTGATAGGAGGGTGTGGAGGTCGAGGATTAAGGTAGAGGGTTAGTAGGTAGTTTATAGTGCTCAATGATAGGCTTAGTAGCATGCATTTCCCTTCATATTCTTTGATTTTTATTATGGTATGTGGTTTTGTTCGCGTCAGATATTGTATTATGTGCTGCTATTATTGGGTATTGTTTATCTTTTTTCTTCCATCGTTTTTTTTTCTTTCTTTCTTTCTTCTTTTTTCCATTTTTCTCCCTTCCTTGCTTCCTTCTTCTTCTTCTTACCCTTACTGATCCGATGGTCTATTGAAAATAACCTCTCTACCTCCATTAGGTAGGGGTAAGTTCTGCGTACATATTACCCTCCCCAGACCCCACATGTTGGGATCAAACTGGGTTTGTTGTTGTTGTTGTAGTTATTGTTGTTGTTGTTGTTGTAGTAGTAGTTGTTGTTGTTGTTGTTGCTATTTATGAAACTATGAAGCACACTCTTTTATTTTCATACACTTCTCTCTTTTTCAATGAAGATAAATACTCCTTCCGTCTAATTTCTGCTTTAGCTCTTTTAGTGTCCATTTAGAAAAATAAAAAATAAAAAATATAGCTTACTAAATATAGCGTTCACTTGGTAAGCAATTCTTTAAAAGAAAAATAAAGATTATATATATAATTTATGGTCAAAGTTAATAAGTTTGACTCTTGAAATTCGAAAACCATTATCTTTTTTGAAACGAAGGGAGTATTACTTTAATACTAACGGTATAGTTGGAAACAATTGACAAATTTAGTTTTGAATTCCTAAGGTGACAATTATTATGGGATAATTTTTGAGTTAAAACAACAGTTAAAATGGGACGGAGGAAGTAAAGCACATGGGTACAAAATCTTCAATGTTGGTTTGTATCTACCACACATTTTTTTATATGGTCATATTTACACACACTTTTAAGAGAGGATATCAATTTCACTAACAAGAGTCATTGTAACGTAATGATAATACAAAATCTGAAATGAATAAAAGGAACTTACACCAGGAATATCATTTATAAGGAAGTATTAATTAGGTGAGCTACACTTCATTACATGTTTGTACCTCGTACAATTAAAATAAGTTTTAAAAAAGCTCATTTGTCTTATTAATCGTTAATTATTCATCATCATTTATAGCATGTTTGGGATTCTTTTTGGCCAAAAGTGATTTTTTTGTTGTTGCCAAAAGTGCTATATTTCAAAGTTGAGGTATTTCGCCAAAATTTTAGAAGGAAAAAAGTACTTTTGAGTAGAAGAAGTTTTTGAGAAGCAGGAAAACAATAACTTCTTCCCAAAAGTACACTTAAAAGCACTTTTAAAAGTTTGACCAAATACTAATTGTTGCTCAAAAAATATTTTTTAAATTAGTTAGTCAAACACAAACTGTTTCTCACCAAAAATATCATTTTAAAAGCACTTTTGAGCAAAACAATTTTCAAAATAAACTGATTTTAGAAGCTTGGTAAAATAAGCTATTAGATGCAATCTGATCGTCTTGATCTAGACAAACAAGTCACGATATGACGTTCCACAATATTGATCATTAAAATAAACTTATAATTATTTGCTCAAAGCTTTATTTAAATAATATAGTCATTATTTTATAAATTTCTTTTACATAACTTGGAATACACGTGCAACGCACGTGCCGAAAAACTAGTTAGTTAAAATTCACATTAGATAAGACCATTTTCTATTAATTTTATTTTTCATTTTCAGGACCGAATAAAATCTCTAGTTATAGATAGACGGAACCTATTTACTAGTATCTCATCACAAATTCTAGGTGGTTTGTCATGTTAGCATAAACTTTAATTGTATACCAGGATCTTGAACATGATAATCTTACATATAATCGTTATAGAAAACATACCTGAATCGTAGGCCATTATCGTGAAGCGGAAGCGTTAATCAGTGAATTAGTTTCTCGCCCCTTACCCTAGCTTTACGTTACCGCCGCCTTTAGTTATGAGAGGAAAAATAAAATACGGTAACCCTGATGGGTGGGGAGAGGACCAATTTATAGAGGTTCTCACTTAATCTGGTACGTCCATCAAGTAACCGGTCGGACAGATGGGATTTATTAATTATGGGCCTTAAACCTATTGGGCCACAAGTAACTTAATGTGAGAAAACTTACATTCTCCCACTTGGCCCAATAATCACATAATATTAATATTTAATCATATAAACATTAGTCGCGCATAAATAAATCTCTTCTATAATGTCCATCATAAACACCATAATAGATAAACTACTAAATGTGAGTTATGGCGGTTATATATAATTTGTCCACATACTCCCTTCCATATACTACAACATTAGCAACTCATCGTACTAGGTCCATAAGCTATAAATATTATGGTCCACAATAATGTCTCATTGAGACTTATCATGTAACATCTCAAAACAATAATGTGTACACCATTATGAGAAACAAGAATCATCAATGTATATCAGAAACATATAAACGAGCTCAGAGTGTCAAAATATCATAAATACATCAATCATAAATACATCCAAGACCCATTCTATGTACATGTTCACTAAATATCTTTGGCCGTAAACCTTTCGTTAACAGATCTGCAATCATGAGATCAGTTCTAATATGCTCAAGTGACACTCTTTATTTTTGAACTTTCTCCTTGATGGTAAAGTACTTTAATTCCATATGTTTGGCACCTTTCGAGTACTTATCATTCTTGGAGAAGAATACTGCTGCAGAATTATCACAGTAAATTTTCAGCGGCTTGGTAATGGTGTCGACAACCCCAAGTCCTGAAATAAAGTTTCGCAGCCATAATGCATGAATTGTGGCTTCAAAACATGCCACAAATTCTGCTTCCATCGTGGATGTAGCAATGACAGACTGTTTGGCACTCTTCCATGATATTGCTCCTTCAGCTAATTGGAACAAATAACCAAACATAGACTTTCTAGTGTCAATACATCCAGCGAAATCTGAATCCGAGTATCCAACAACTTCCAAATGCTTGGATCTCCTATACATGAGCATGTAATCCTTCGTTCCTTTCAGGTACCTCAAAACTTTCTTTGCAGCTTTCCAGTGATCAATTCCTGGGTTACTCTGATATCTTCCTAGCATTCTGACCGCAAAACTAATATCCGGTCTTGTGCAAGTCTGAGCATACATCAGACTACCAACAATTGAAGATAAGGAATTGATTCCATTTCTTTTCGTTCTACATCATTCTTAGGGCATTGCATGAGACTAAATTTGTCCCCTTTTTGAATTGGGACAATTCCTGCTGAACAATTGTTCATGTTAAATCTCTCTATAACTCTTTCGATATAGCCTTTCTGAGACAATCCCAATAATCCTTGTGATCTATTACGGAATATCTCTATTCATATCACATAGGATGCCTCACCCATACCTTTCATTTCAAAATTCTTAGAGAGAAAATCTTTAGTCTCACGCAATATCCCCAAATCATTAGCAGTAAGTAGAATGTCATCAACATATATGACTAAAAATATAAACGTGCTCCCATTGATCTTTTGGTATATACACCGATCAACGGTATTTTCCACAAATCCAAAAGATATTATGGTATTATTAAACTTTATATACCATTTTCGTGAGGCTTGTTTAAGTCTATATATTAACTTCTTCAGTTTACACACCATTTGACCTTTTCCTTTAGTTTCGAAACCCCCTGGTTGATCCATATAAAATTCCTCCTCGAGATCTCTATTAAGAAAGGCAGTTTTCACATCCATTTGGTGTAACTCTAAATCATAATGAGCCACTAATGTCATAATAATTCTTAATGAGTCTTTCTTTGAGACTGGTGAAAATGTCTCTTTGTAATCAATGCCTCCTTTCTGAGTATAACCCTTGGCAACAAGTCTGGCTTTATATCGTTCAATATTGCCATTTGAATCGTGTTTGGTCTTAAAGACCCATCTACACCCGATTAATTTAGAACTTTCTGGCAATTCAACGAGATCCCAGACTTTATTGTATTCCATGGATTTTAGTTCTTCCTTCATGGAATAAATCCATTTGTCAGACTCATTACTTTCTATGGCTTGTGAAAATGAAACCGGATCCTTATTAAGACCAATGTCAAACTTTGACTCTTGCAAATAAACCACGTAATCATCCGAAATAGCCAATTTTCTAACTCTTTTAGATTTTCTTAATGGAATTTCTTGTGGTTCATTTGTGTCAGAAATTTGTGAGTTAGTTTCTTCATGAAGTGTTTTATCCAAATGTTGCTCGGTGTTGTCAAAGTGTTCTTCAACAACTGGAACAATATTTGGTATTTGTGTGGAAGTAGGTACATTCGTGGGTAATAGAATATTGACCCTCACCTTTTTTATTTCCACACTTTGTTTTTCAACACTCCCACTAACTTCACCATTCTCAATGAATCTTGCATTACCGTTTTCAACAATTCTCGAACTATGGTTTGGACAGTAAAACACATACCCTTTAGATTTCTCTGGGTAACCAATAAAGTAACCACTTACTGTTCGGGAATCTAATTTATTTTCTTGTGGATTATAAACTCTAGCTTCCGCTGGGCAACCCCAAACATGCAGGTGCCTTAAACTAGGTTTCCTTCCTGTCCACAGTTCAAAAGGGGTCTTTGGAACTGCCTTACTAGGAACCACGTTTAATATATATACAACAGTTTTAAGAGCATACATCCACAATGATTTGGGTAATGAGGAATTACTTATCATGCTCCTAACCATATCCATAAGTGTTCGATTACGCCTTTCCGCAACACCATTTTGTTAAGGTGTTCCTGGCGTAATATACTGTGCACATATGCCACGTTCCTCGAGGAACTTTGCAAATGGACCTGGACATTGTCCTGATTCGTTATATTTATCATAATATTCACCACCTCTATCTGACCTAATAATTTTCACCTTTTTATCTAATTGCCTTTCAACCTCATTAACAAACACCTTAAGAGCATCTGCTGCTTGAGATTTTTCTTTCAGCAAAAAGATATATCCATAATGTGAAAAATCATCGATAAAGGTAATAAAATATTTCTCTCCACCAAAAGATGGAACATCAAAGGGTCCACAAATATCGGTGTGTATGATTTCAAGAAGCTGGGTGCTTCTTGTGGCACCTTTCTTGCTATGCTTGGTTTGCTTTTCCTTAATGCAATCCAAACATATAGTAAGATCAGTAAATTTCAGATTCGGAAGAATCTCATTGTTTACTAATCTTTCTAATCTTTCTTTGGATATATGACCCAAACGTCTAGGCCACAAGTAAGCAGAACTTTCATCTAGTGAACTACGTTTAATTCCAACATTATGTTGAACATTAAGAAGGGATTCAGAAAAACCAATATCGAGTTTCAATTTATATAAACCATCACTAAGAAAACCAGAACCATAAAAGATAGCATTCTTATATAAATTAAAACATCCATTTCCAAACTTTAAATCAAATCCAGAAACATCAAGTCTTGAAAGAGAAATCAAATTCCTAGAAATTGAAGGTACATAAAGAGTCTGTAATAGATCAAGGTGACGTCCAGTCTCCATGATCAAACGATAAGTCCCTATGCCTTCAATTAGAGCCTTCATATGATTTTCCATGAACAAGAAATCCTTATTTGGATTTGTAGTTTGGATCATAAGGAATCCCTGCAACGTAGTAGATACATGAGCAGTTGCACCAGAATCAAGCCACCAAGAATTATTAGGAACTTCTACTAAATTTGATTCGAAACATACAAAAGCACTAATTGTACCTTTCTTTTCGAGCCAAGCTTTACGTTTCAGGCAATCTTTCTGATAGTGGCCTTCCTTGTTACAGAAACGACACGTATCTGCCTTATGTTCCTTGTTAGCATCCTGTGGAGCTTTAGCAGGTGCTTTCTTCTTCTTGAACTTTTTGGCCTTCACTTTAAGTCCTTTACTAGCTCCGGGACCCATGAGGTTAATTGAATGACTCCCTTGTTTCTTAAGTCTCGACTCCTCCTGAGTAAGCATACTGGACAATTCACTAACATTCCACTTATCCTTAATAGTGTTATAGTTAATTTGAAAAGGTCCATACTCAGGAGGCAACGAGTTCAGAATAAACTGAACCAAGAAGGGGTCATCCACTTTCATCCCCAAGGTCTGAAGTCTTGCTGCAATGTTAGTCATCTCGATGATATGGTTTTTCATACTACGCGACCCATCAAACTTCATGGTCGTGAGTTCAGCCATTAGTGTACCAGCGAGAGACTTATCTGCAGAACGAAAACGTTCTTCCACAAACGTCAGGTATTCCCTGGCACTTTCTGTATGTGGAATAGTACTCTTAATGTTGTTGGCAATATTCATTCGCATAAACATAAGGCTTAGCCTGTTAGAGCGTTCCCATGCTTTATAGAAAGACTTCTCATCTGCACTGCTCGAATCAGTAATGGCAGCGGGCTTATCATTCAGCAGAGCCAAGTCAAGATCCATCACACCTAAGTGGAACTGGACTTGTTCACGCCATTCAGAGAAGTTCGATCCATTGAACACAGTAACAGACGAAGCAAGCGAATGAAAAGGAATAGCTGCAAAATAGATAATACATGCTCACAAATTAATATGGATTCAACAAAATAATTAAAGCATATCATGGTTCTCCTTTGGGTAAATACTACGACACACTATCATAATTTAAATGCCATTTAGTCTTTAATAGGTAATTAAATATTTTTAACCAAATATATATGCCATTTTTGGACAGACAATATATATTTGACTAAGAATAATAATTTACCTCATTATATTCACTATTCATAGAATAATTGATTCACCTTTGGGTAAAATCCTTAAGTTCTAGCAATAATGAAAATTAATTTATCCACTAATTTTCAATTATAGGCATTTCATTAATTTCATGGATAAACTATAATTTTATGTATGCATATATTTCATAAATATACTAGCTTGGCCACTTTGGTGACTAACAAATTATATAACCATAAATGCACACATAAAATAATTATCAAAAAGATTATATGCATGTGAATACTTTAAACACTATAGTTTGATCACTTTAGTGACTAACAAACTATATGTAACTTTAAGCATATACATTACTCATTGCACAATATAATATAAGGATCAAATAACAATTAATTCAATGAGGGATTTATGTGCAATTACTGTGAAATGTATGCATTCCAGAAACCTAGCGGATGAAGCATTATTTTTCATAAGGTCCTTAAATAATTTTTAAAATACCAATAATTATGGCCCAGGAAGATCGTTTCCATCTGTAGCCCAAATCTTAAAAAAAATATAAGCATTCATTTAAATAGTTAGGCCAAAATTGATTTAGAATATAATTAGGGACAAATACATCTCCCTTAATCCTTAAATAGCCATCACTATATAATCACACTAAACTTAAATTCCAGTACTCATATCTTTCTTGAAACTACGGAAGTAAGAAACAAGCATAAAATACATCTCACTATCCAAAGCACTTTAGTCTTAATTGTTTGATGAAATTAGTTTTTCTGCATGAATTTGATTTACATCTAATTTATGTCAAGGTGCCAGAATGGGGCTCTTTGACAATTAGAGTGACACAGTTCTAGAGTAGCTTTTTCACGGTTCAGTGTAATGGCTAAAACACTTACTGATTTAAATATTATATAACTATATGTGTTCGCTTAGTGGCTGAAAAAAGGATTAATCCAAAATAGCCTTGAAAGGGTTTACACCAATTCGGGGAATTACAAAGCCAAACGAATATTTCACAAAGGCAGTTGTTCTCTTTGTCGGCGTACAAAACCAAATCGTTCTATTGAGGATTGACATATTGGAAATTCTTTTATGAAGATTAACTGATCAAATATCCAGGCTCATGATACCACATGTTAGCATAAATTTTAATTATATAGCAGGATCTTAAATATGATAATCATACATATAATCGTTATAGAAAATATACCTGAATCATATATTGTTATCGTGAAGCGGAAGCGTTAATCAATGAATTGGGTTCTCGCCCCTTACCCTAGTTACCGCTCCCTTTAGTGATGAAAGGAAAAATAAAATACGGTAACCCTAATGGGTGTGGAGAAGACCAATTTATAGCAGTTGTCACTTAATCCGATACGTCTATCAAGTAACCTATCAGACGGATGTGATTTATTAATTATGAGCCTTAAACCTTGGACCAAAATAACTTAATGTGAGAAAACTTACATGTCATACTAACAATTTTACTCTATCATTATTGTTGTCATTCCGTACATTACATCCATTAATCTTTTACCATTATACAGCCTACGGGTCGCTGCTTTATGTAGACAGAGGCATATCAAAGTAATGGGAAAATAAGCTGGTACATTTTCTGTCGCTTGTGACTTAGGGAAATGATAAAGGAAGAGAAAAGGTAAAATCCCAAGGCAACTTGTGGTTTTCCTGTGTACATTTGAACATCACGATGTACTACAGACTAGTATATACTTTTTCTTTTTCGTTTGCAAGAAAGTAATGCTACAAACTAAACATTGACCCCGTGGTCTTTTCCCTCTTTAATGATATTAGTACTAGTATTAATTTTTATATTTAAATTTTTTACTATACATAAGCAGAGGGAAAAAAAATCGAGAGTAGATTATAAAATGTGAATCAAAGTCACACCAACCAGGTAGCAAGATAACTCGACTAGTAAGATTCCTAAATTATCAGTTAGAACTTAGAATTAAAGTATAGAGTATTTTGGGGGAAAAAACTCATATTTACAAGATACCACAAAATGTTTTTTTCTTCAATATGATCCAAAATGTAATACTACCACCTTTTTCTTGTTTTTACATTGCCAGGTATGCTGATAAATGTTTTAAAATGGCCAACTGAAGTTAAATTTCAAAGTTTTACTTATACATATCGAGTTATCGACTGCTTAATATAATTTCCTCTTTAAGCTAAAGAATACTAAATGAAAGCCATGCGGCAGTTAGTATTCAAAAGGAGTAGACTACACTAGTTTTTATTTTTATTTTTATTTTTATCAAGCTTCTGCAATAATTTATGTTTATGGAATTAAGAAAGGTGAAAATGAGGCTCACATTTCCTTGAATAATATTGTTTTGACCATATATAATAATGATTCTTTAATATATATATCAAGTTCGGGAATTTTAATTTAGGTTAAAACAAGATTTGATTTCGAAAGTGCAGATCATTGAATAAGGCAATACCAACAACCAACAGCTGTTTGCCTTGGTTTTTCTGACCTGGATATATACATAAGGATCTCTGTATTCAAAAAATGATTTCCAATTCCAAATGGAGTATAGGAAGTTTTGGTTGTTGTTGTTGGGTCTAGGAACCTTACCTAACGAATGCTTAAAATTTTTCACCACTAATTTCATTATATTAGTTGGACAGATGTAGCATTTAAGTTCACTAGGGAGTAGCATTTAATTGACATTTTTGTTGAATTAACCAAAACTAAAAGATAACCTCCCCGCACCCCCACAGTTCACATTTCCTTGGGGCACCGTGTCCACTTCTCTTTTTTCATTCTCTCTCTCTCTCTACTTTATTATTATTATTAGTAGTAGTATTTTAATTGTAATAATTTTGTTATCCATTTTTTCCCCTTACATCTTAGTTTCTCTCTCAAAACTCCTGTTTGTATTCTTTCTTTTTCACAGTTCTTACATTACTCTTTCCAAAACAGCAAAGCAAAGCCAATCGTGCCCCCCTCTCTCTTTCTCTCTATCTATCTATATATATATATACTCTAGAGAGAGAAATAAATAATATACTACATATTCACTGACGGATATTGCAAAGAGGAAGAAATAGACGTCGCCGGAGATGCTCCGCCAATAGTTCAAACCGGTTTTGCAGTATTACAACACCATTTTTGAGGAAAAAGGTGAAATGCCTGAGACTTTGGTATTATCGAAAATTACTAAGGAAGTGGATGAGGAGGAAAAAGAGAAGATTCTAGAAACCACTACAGCCACAACACCGAGGTCAGTTATCATCATTCCTCGGAGCAAATCCCAAGCAGCATCCCGGAGAGTCATTCCTACGGATAGTACAATCACTACAGCATTCAGTACAACCAGTACTAGCACTACCACAACCTCAAACGCAGTCGAAAAGCACCTTCCTAACGGGGATCTGTACATAGGTAACTTCTCCGGTAGTTCACCTCATGGATCCGGCAAGTATTTATGGAAAGATGGGTGTATGTACGAAGGGGAGTGGAAAAGAGGCAAAGCATCCGGAAAAGGAAAGTTCTCGTGGCCATCTGGAGCTACATTCGAAGGCGAATTCAAGTCGGGTCGGATGGAGGGTTCGGGTACGTTTATCGGATCCGATGGGGATATGTATAAAGGTTCATGGTCCGCGGATCGAAAACATGGCTACGGACAAAAACACTACAGTAATGGGGATTATTATGAAGGACACTGGAAGAGGAATTTACAAGATGGACAAGGGAGATATGTTTGGAAAAATGGTAATGAGTATGTTGGTGAATGGAAAAATGGGGATATTCATGGTAGAGGTGTTTTAATTTGGGCAAATGGGAATAGGTATGATGGGAATTGGGAAAGTGGTGTTCCTAAAGGTCATGGGGTTTTCACTTGGCCTGATGGGAGTTGCTATATTGGGTGTTGGACCAAGAATCAGCAACAGCATAGCCAAATTCTTAATGGTACTTTTTATCCAGCAAACAACAATAAAACTAGTACTAATAATACTACTGATTTCAGCGAGGATGCGTTTTTTGGGGGATTTTTTGGGCATAAGTTAGCAGCACCTTTAATGGAAAATGATGATTGTGGTGGTGGGGTTGTAGTGATGAATATGGGGAAGAAAAGGTCATCAGTAGATGGAGCAAGAGGAAGCATGACAGAAAGAAATTTTCCAAGGATATGCATTTGGGAATCTGATGGTGAAGCTGGTGATATTACTTGTGATATTATTGATAATGTAGAGGCTTCTATGATTTACAGAGATGGATTGGGGTTCGATCGAGATGGACTTAAGCAGTTTAGGAGAAATCCTTGTTTTAGCAAGGAAGAAAAGAAGCCAGGACAGACTATATCCAAAGGGCATAAGAATTATGATTTGATGCTCAATCTCCAGTTGGGCATTAGGTAATATTAATTAGAGTTGTGGATTGCGGTATATTAGATGTTCTATTTCAGCTTGATTATTTTGTTACAATTGTTGTAAAGCTTAATCAATGATGGTTTATTACAGGTATTCAGTTGGGAAGCATGCTTCGATATTGCGGGATCTTAAAACTAATGATTTTGATCCTAATGAGAAGTTCTGGACTAGGTTTCCTCCGGAAGGGTCCAAGATTACACCCCCTCATCAATCTACTGATTTCCGTTGGAAGGATTATTGCCCGGTGGTGTTTAGGTATTCATTTCGTGAAATATGTAAATTATAAGTTGTATTTTGATATTGTATGACTTTGATCTTTGTTAAAAACCATGAAAGACTCTTAAGTGGTTGGTTGGTTGGTTGTTGGATTATACAGACATTTGAGGGAACTATTCCAAGTGGATCCTGCAGATTACATGTTAGCAATATGTGGAAATGATGCCCTGAGAGAGCTTTCTTCTCCGGGGAAGAGTGGAAGCTTCTTTTATTTGACTCAGGATGATAGGTTTATGATCAAAACAGTGAAAAAATCAGAAGTCAAGGTTAGTTGCCTACCTGTTTGACTTGCACTTGAATTGATAAATTTCGTGAAACAGGTCATCATACTGCGGTTGGTTATCTGTATATTTCATTCTAATTTCTATTTGTTTTTTGCTTGAGTATATGAGATATTTGTCTCTGTTAAACAACGATGATGACATGCTCAATTTTCTAAGGCGTTTGAATTTTGCAATCTTTATTCAGGTGCTTATTAAGATGCTTCCAAGTTACTATCAACATGTTTGTCGTTATGAAAATACACTTGTCACAAAATTCTATGGTGTCCATTGCGTCAAACCAGTTGGTGGTGTCAAGGTATGTGTCAGAATTGAAATTAACTTGGACTCTTTGCTCATGTCTAATATTGTTTACTTTGATTGGGTGCAGACACGGTTCATTGTAATGGGCAACATGTTCTGCTCAGAATATCGTATTCACAGACGCTTTGACCTGAAAGGTTCCTCGCATGGTCGCACAACAGATAAACCAGAAGGAGAAATTGATGAAACCACTACCCTTAAGGACCTTGATCTGAACTATGTGTTCCGTCTCCAGCGGAACTGGTATGAGGACCTTATCAAGTAAGTATGGGAATTCCGTTGTCACAATTTATTCCATCATTCTGTACTTTCATGACTCAATTGGTTTAACTTCGTCGCAGACAAATCGATCGTGATTGTGAATTTTTGGAAGCTGAGCGAATCATGGACTACAGTCTCTTGGTTGGTCTTCACTTCCGAGATGATAATACGGGTGACAAGATGGGTTTGTCACCATTCCTCTTGCGTACTGGTAGGTTACACATTTGTAAGAGATTTATAATAGCTGGTATAATAATGTGGAGTCCTGAACAACAATAAAAGGAATCTCTGCTTGGTTTTCAGGAAAGAATGATTCATACCAAAACGAGAAGTTCATGCGTGGTTGTCGTTTCCTCGAAGCTGAGCTACAAGACATGGATAGGGTTCTTGCTGGCCGGTAAGCATAGTCCTTCTGGCTGCTGTTAATTAGCTATAGGCCTGGAATTTACTTTTGTTCTATGGCGTTACTTGAAGAAATCTCGATATGATGGAGATACTTTAAATATTTTTCTTTCCCGATTCGAAATCCTTGGTGACTTAAGCCTTTTTATTTTGAGGCTTACAATATATGAAGAACAAAAAAGATTGTAGAGAAGTAGCGCGTTAAGACCTTCCTACCAGACACCTTGAAGGAAAATAGTAGCCCATTGCTCTATTAACGTGTGTGCTTGTATTTGTATTCCATTAGGGGCTATATTGACGCTAGTTCTTTAGTCACTAAGTAGTCTTTGGATTGTGATGATTCCCCATGAATTTTAGATTGGTAGTTGGAATTAGTGAGAGTCTGCTTGGTTTGTTGCTGCAACATTTTTGAGGGAGTTCAGTAGACGACATTTTTGATGGGAACAACTGGACCAAGTTGTTATGGAGTATTATTTAAACCCATGAAAAGAAGCATGTCTTACTATATTATATTGCTCTTCAACTGCTATAACTGCCCCCAAGTAGTAAACTTAAATACTACAGTATTTTTCGGGCAGAATTGAAACTCGCTACTGAGTTTAATTTAGAGCTAATATTTATTTTAGCACTACAGTTAATGTGGAAAGCCATTTCTTGAGAACCACTTGTGTTACCACAAAATAAGATTTTGCAGCCATGACGACACTGTTTTCTGATAGAGTAAAAAGCCTTGCTAGTTTACATTGCTTTGTCCATGTTGCCCTAATACTTATGGGTGTTTAAGATTGTTTTGTTTCTCAAACCATTCCTGATTTTGAAGTTACTTGTATCTATACAGGAAGCCCTTAATTAAGTTGGGTGCTAACATGCCTGCAAGAGCAGAGCGGGTGGCACGAAGGAGTGATTTTGATCAGTATACTCCCGGTGGGTTCTGTAATATGCCTCCTTCACGTGGGGAAGTCTACGAAGTAGTCCTGTACTTTGGGATCATTGACATCCTGCAGGATTATGATATTAGCAAGAAGCTCGAGCATGCTTACAAATCCTTGCAAGCTGACCCAACCTCAATCTCAGCTGTAGATCCAAAACTCTACTCGAAGAGGTTTCGGAATTTCATAGGCAGAATTTTTGTCGAAGACAGGTGATAGGGCAAGAGAATGAAAAAATCAAACAGCAAACAAAAAGTCTGTTAAATTATGAAGATTCTTCAATGAATCTGGAATCCCAAGTGGTGTAAAGCACATTGCCTGGAATGGGTGGGCGGCGGCTGCTGCCGGTGGTCATAATCGAAAAAGAGATTGGCATCGGCAGTCATGGGTGAAGACATCTTTTGGCTCGGATATACTGTTCATGCGCGGTGCTTGGTGAAGTTAGTGGCTGAATTTTATGGATCAGCCACTGGTTGAGTGTGAGTTCTGTGTACATTCCATAGGGGTGGGTAAGAAGGTAATATGAGTTATTTTTTTGGTTTTAGTTTTAGGGAATTTTTTCTTTTTTCTTTTTTGGGTGACCAAGGAATGTGAAGATTTGAAAGATAAGCATAGGGAACTGAGCAAGTTTTCTCAGTGAGATTCAAAAAAGATTGGAGTGAGGGAGGAAAGGAGTTTTAAATAATCAAAAGTGTACAGCATATAGGATGAGGAGGTTGAATAGATTATGAAAAATATATAATAGTATATATTTTGTGTGAATGTCCAAATTCTTGTTATTTATGAATTATGATGTTTATAGTAAAGTGACTGCACGGAAGAAGTATGTCTCTGTCATCTCTGCTGCCTGGGGTCGGCGCGGGGTTGGTGGTGTTGTCATTTTGGTTGCTTTTCTTTTGATAGAAAGAGGCATTGCATTGGGGGCAGAGGAAGAGAGGTGAGAGTAACATGAAAAGGGGAGAAAGCAGAGAGACTAAAGATGCGCTGGCTGGTCCTATCCTGTCTTTGCTCACTTTTGTTTTACTGTGTTGGAGTTGGCGTGGGTTTGTTGAATTTGTCCCTCTTTTGCTCTTAGAGTGAGTTTACAATAAATGGGGCTGTCCTTTCTGAACCCATTTGTTTGGTCGTGTTATAACCGGAAAAGAATTTGTATGTTTTCTAGTCCTTGTCATTTATGATTATATAGAGTAAAATCAAAGTGAAAAATATACTAGTACTATATTTTAATGAAGTGCGTTTACTTTGGGTCACGTTTATATCTTTTAGAGGAGATAACTAGTTCAGTAGTGAGTCTTAGGTTAAATAATTCATGTGTTCCTAATTTTATACGCAAGCTATTTTTAAGAGAAAAAATATAAATAGAAAAGTTGGGTGTTTTTTCTCTTGTTTTGAAGACTGGAGCAGTTGTTAAAGCTTAATGCGGATATGCCACACAGATTTGACTCCATTTGTAGTCTCAAGCTTAAAAACCCACAATCCTAAAATTACAGTTACTGAAATTCCAATGAAGTTTTGAGGGCTACTTTGTCAATTCAATTTGCTGGGAATTTGTGTAGGTTTTTTTAACTGTGGGAGTCAAAGTCAGTGGGCGGTCGACGAGGTGAACAGGGCCCCACTTTCTCCTTTTTACTGTGGTTTCTTTCTTTTGACCTAGTTCTCTTTTATACCTACTTTAATAGTAGGAGGATTTTGCTGTGTCTGTTAGCTCAGATGGTAAGCATGGGTCTGTGTCACTCTGTACGGGACTCCGTTATCAACCCATCATAGCAATATTTTACAGTGAAGGGTGTCCTTCAGTTAATTTACTATAGATTAGTTTAGTGAATTATAATTATACTTTCTTGTTATAATTATAAAATTTGACTTTATTAGGGAGCATTTTACTTTGGATTCCAATACGGGTACCAAATTCCAAATGGAAAATCAAACATATTATTTTTGAAGTTTTAAAATTAGAATACAATGCTATAACCGATCATTAGTTTTACTTCCTCCGGTCCAAAATAAGTGATTTTCTGGTTTTTTTCTTGTGGTCCAAAATAAGTGATTTTTTCGGAATTCAAAAATGAATTTTTTTCCTACATTGCCGTTGGAGTAAATAATGTTAGAATATGTGTTAGGAGTATTTAAGTGGGATAGTAAAGGTTAATATGGTCAATTTCATTGCTAATTAATGCTAAAAGATAGATTTCTTAATATGCGTGAAAACAGCAAAAAATCACTTATTTTAGATTTATGAGGTAACGTCATAAAATAGATTTGAGATAGTAATATACAAAAGTGCTTATATACACCAAAAGGTAAGAATATATTAGATTTATGAGAGCCTCAAATTGTTGATGATACTTTTGTTGTTGTCATTATCAACACTCAATGCATCGAAGATCTGAGACGTTGAGTTCGCAATCGAAGTTTCATTCCAGATCGAGGTCGATACCAATCGAGGCCAGAAGAGATAGACTCCGAGTTATATCGGGACAGCTTTGCAACAGAAAAAATGAGATGTCCGTTATTGGTCGAGGATCGTGGCGTGAATCTCGGAACGGATCAAATCAGTAGCGATTAATCAGTTGTTTATACGATTTCCTTCTGTAATTAGAAGTATACCATAATTAGGACTCCTCTACTATATAAAGAGGAATTCCAGCCATTTGTAACATTCATTATTGATCACTCAGAAAAAACTATACAATGATTTCTTTCTTGCTTATTGCTATACTTACTGTTGATCAAAATTATTTACCCTTTACAACTCTTATACTATTACCTCGAGATTACTTCACTTCGAGGTCGAGATTCAGCTTATACACTGGTTCAGTTTATTTTATAGTTCAATTCAGTCATTTATTTTCTCGTTTATTAATTGGTATTGGACAAAATCACATATCCTTAAAATCACAATATAAGTTTAACTGTTATCCGAATTTTAGGGTAAACAATTTGACGCCCATCGTAGGGCTAAGGATAATAGTGATTATTTAATATTGATTCCGATAACACACACTAGTTTACGCTTGTTCTTGTCAAGTTTTTTGCTTTCAGGTTAAAACATATCAAACTCACAAAACGCATCCACGTATGGTGACAATGGCCTCGGATTTCACGGGGAAAATGACAATGTAGTTTCTCCAAGGGTCGAGGTGCCACAAGGCGATCTCGGGGGAGCACCGACTGCCAACCAAGTTGACGTTAGTTCGCACATTGCTTTGAATGCGAGCATGGGCGCAGACCCGAAGGGAGTGTGATGATAGGCTATAATTGCGTATTTTAGTCGCTTATTACACTCTAATTTACTGCACTTTAATTGAGTTTGAGCTTTAATCGCTAGTGTTTTGCACTAATTGTGTGGTTTATGCCTTGTAGGAGTGATTCCGAGCTATGTAGATATTATGGAATGAATTCAAGTGATTTTGAGCTTTGAAGTCTGAGCAAAAGCTCAAGGAATTAAGTCGGTATCGTGTTCGAGGATCAAATTTGATAGTTAAGAACGAACGAAGACTCGAGTAGGCATATTGCGCACTGTCTAGTAAAATGGACATAACATTTTGCTCTGAACTCCATTTGGGATATACAATATATGGTTGGAAATATAACTCAACAACTTTGATGTTTTACGTTTTTTCAAATTCCAAACGGAACAGGGTGAAATATGCGCGAAGCAATAGACTTGCCAAATACCGCGTCCGGGACCGCGTCCGCATCGCAACCTCGACCGCGATCGTCCAGACCTGAAAAATTATCCTTTTTCGCGTAGGAGAAGGTATAATTGTTTGGGCCCAACCCTACTTAGTATATATACATGGAAAAATGGTATTTTGATGAGGTTGGACATACTTTTGACACAGATTCGACCTAAGGAGGCAAAGACACAGTAGGAGCAAGGCGGGGAATTCTTCTATGAGTTTTTCCTTCCTTTTCCTATTTTTCATTATTGGTTATGACTTTTAGTATTGTATTTTTACATACTATTATGAATAGCTAATTTTTTATCTAGGATTTTGATGGAACCTTTTGTACGATAAATTCTTGTTGTGTTTTTATATAAATTCTTGTACGCAGAGAAGGCCGATCTAGTGGCCAAGGTGCATAGGGCGGAGGAGATGGAGGAGTCAGTCTCTAGGTAATATTCGAAATGATACAGGCCCAACAAACTGCTACTGCACAACTACAAAATCAACATCGAACTCCGAGTGGGGTTGAACCGGAAGCCGCCCGCCGAACTAAGCCAATATCAGAAAGGCCAAATGCTAGTGAATTGGGGTTTGACCCCGCGATAATGAGGATGCTCGAGGAAATCACCAAACTAATCGAGTCGGGAGAGAAGAAAATTGAGGCAAATGATAAGAAAGTGGAGACTTACAACTCCCGAGTTGATCAGATACCGGGGGCACCGCCAGTTTTGAAAGCGATGGATTCAAAGAAATTTGTACAGAAGCTATTTCCTCCAAGTGCAGCTCCGAATCCCATTCAAAAAACGTTTCGTATGCCGGATATACCTAAGTACAACGGGACCACTGATCCCAACGAGCATGTCACCTCCTATACATGCGCCATCAAAGGTAAAGATTTGGAAGATGATGAGATCGAATCTGTTTTATTAAAGAAGTTCGGAGAGACTCTATCGAAGGAGGAAATGATTTGGTACTACAATCTATTGCCAAATTTCTTTGACTCATTTGCCATGTTAGCGGATTCCTTTGTAAAGGCACATGCTGGGGCCATAAAGGATGCGACGAGGAAATCAGACCTTTTCAAAGTGAAACAGAAGGATAATGAACTGCTTAGGGAGTTCGTATCCCGATTTCAAATGGAACGCATGGAGTTTCCACCACTGACAGATGATTGGGCTGTTCAAGCTTTCACTCAGGGGTTGAATGAGAGAAGTTCGATAGCATCACGTCAACTGAAGCAAAATTTGATCGAATATCCGATGGTGACCTGGGATAATGTACATAATCGGTACCAATCGAAGATCAAGGTCGAGGATGACCGATTGGGAACTCCTTCCTGTTTCGTATATCCGAACAGGTTCATAACCAGAAATCAGAGGGACATCAATAGGTAACCTCGGTCGAACAAAGACCGATATCAACCATACATTGCATATCACAGGAATGACGACCCTGGACGCAATACCACCTGAAATGACCGAAGAAGTGATCGAGGACAGAGTTCTCAGGGACTTATGAGAAAAAGTGGTTTTGATAAGCATGCCGATCCCACATAGGAACCTCTATTGTCCGAGTATAACTTTAATAACGACGCATCAGGTATTGTATCGGAAATCGGAAGAATCAAGGATACCAGATGGTCGAGGCCCATACAGACTGATCCTTCCCAAAGAAAACCAAATTGATGTGTAAGTATCACGGCACACATGGCCACATAACCGAGGATTGCAGGCAACCAAGAGAGGAGGTAGCCCGTCTATTCAACGAGGGTCACCTTCGAGAGTTCTTAAGTGATCGAGCCAAAAATCATTTCAGAGAAAGGGACACCGACAGGAAAAATGAACAGGAAGAGCCATAGCATGTGATCCATATGATCATCGGCGGGGTCGATATTCCATAGGGGCCCGTGTTCAAATGCACTAAGGTATTGATTACTAGGGATAAACAGACCCGGGATTATGTGCCAGAAGGCACCATATCATTCAACGATGAGGAACCAGAAGGAATTTCTAAACCTCACAACGATGCTCTGGTAATTTCTATCTTTATGAATAAAGTTCAAGTTAAACGTGTTTTAGTGAATCCAGGTAGCTCGACAAATATCATCCGATCGAGGGTCGTGGATCAGCTCAGCCTACAAGACCAAATCATGCCCGCAGCTCGGGTCCTGAACGGTTTAACATGGCCAAAACTATTCAAGAAACCAAGTTCCATGGAATCGAGGGTGACATGAGCGCCCTACCCGGGAGGCCCTGGATTCACAATATGAGGAAAGTACCTTCGGCTCTCCACCTAATGATGAAATTCCGTACACAAGACATGGTGAAAGAAGTATACAGGGAACAACATGATGCAAAGGAAATGTTCGCGGTTGATGAGATGATATCGATATCAGCACTTTCAACGTCGAAGGGATCAAACATCAAAGGAAAACAAGAAACCAAATAGCAATCTTAGGCACCAACCTCGACTGAATAGGAGAAGCAGGAAATGGAGGAAGAAGAAGACGATGATCAAGTATCTACACGAACGAAAGGTATACCTGGAACATGTTATATTGATCAAGTATCTACACGAACGAAAGGTATACCTGGGTATGGGGTTAACCCCTGAACTCAGGAAGAAACTCGTTAAATTTCTTATTGATAACATGGATTGTTTTGCTTGGTCCCATTTAGACATGACATGGATCCCACCAGAAATAACAACACATCAATTGAGCTTGGACCCAAAGTTCAGGCCAGTGAAGCAAAAGAGAAGGCCCCAGTCCGAGGTAAAACATGCATTCATTAAGGACGAGGTAACTAAACTTCTCAAAATAGGATCCATTCGGGAAGTAAAATATCCCGAATGGTTAGAAAATGTAGTCGTAGTCCCTAAAAAAAGGGAACACACTTAGAATGTGTGTATATTATAAGGATTTAAACAAGGCATGCCCCAAACATTCTTGTCCTCCATGAAACATCGATCGTATGATCGATGCCACGGCCGGCCACGAGATCCTTAGTTTTCTCGACGCCTACTCCGGGTATAATCAAATTCAAATGAACCCGGAGGATCAACAGAAAACTTCATTCATCAATAAGTATGGCACGTATTGCTATAACGTGATGCCTTTCGGGCTAAAAAGTGCAGGTGCTACCTACCAACGCCTAGTAAATAAAATGTTCGAAGAACAAATAGGCAAGTCAATGGAAGTATATATTTATGACATGCTAGTTAAGTCCCTACGTGTAGAGGACCATTTGACACATTTGTAGGAAATGTTCAAGATACTGAGAAAATACAACATGAAGCTCAACCCCGAGAAATGTGCTTTCGGGGTCGGTTCGGGAAAGTTCCTCGGCTTCATGGTGTTGAATCGGGGGATCGAGATCAACCCCGATAAAATCAAGGTTATCGAGGACATCGCTGTCGTGGATAGAGTTAAATCGGTGCAAAGGCTGACAGGGTGGATAGCTGCCTTAGGACGATTCATCTCGAGATCGTCAGATCGAAGCCATAGGTTCTTCTTACTACTCAAAAAGAAAAACGATTTCTCCTAGACCCTGGAATGCCAGCAGGACGTTAGAGGACTTAAAATGGTACCTGTCGAGCCCACCGTTGCTTCATAATCCAAATGCAGATGAAAATCTCTACTTATACTTAGGGGTCTCGGAAATCGCGGTGTGAGCACATGATTTTTCATCCACCATATACTCCTACAAAATTCAGTACGATAAATTAATTTTACAAATTTTTGTCGAATTTTGGTGATTAATTGTGAATTATTTGCATTGCATATTCATGATTCGTCTTTCGAAATTATTTAAAATTGCGTAATTAGGCGCGTCATTGTTATCAAGGAATTATGAATTCATTATTTGTAATTAACTTATTCAATTAACAAAAGAATGACGATTATTTAATGTGATGTAGTTTTGATAACTAATTGCTAAAATTAATTATTTTTATTTAACAAAAACTATAGATTTAATTAGGATTGATTGTTTATTCCTAATTGGTCGATAATTAGACAGAATAAGGACAAAATTGATTATTACCGCCATCCCCCGCCCTAACTCCGCTACCGAAAATCGCCTCTGGCGGCGGAGCTCCACCAATCGACCCCAAACTTTCACCCTACAACCTCCTCTTCCCCCTCAACCCCGTCCTGTAAATGTTTCCTTAGAAAACCACTCAAAATCCCCCGATTTTAAATCTGAGAACTCAGAAAACCTAGTTCCTGTTTTCCGGCCGATTCAAAGACATTTAATGACTCAAACCTACATGAGTCAATAGATCTTGATGAGAGCTATTGATTCATGTGGGTTTGGACCATTTTCAAACCTACTGGACTCCGGCCAAACTCCGGCAAACCGTCGAAATACGACCAAATCCCTCCTAACTGACGGGTATCCCTTTGAAACCTTGTTCTTTTCTTAATTTTACTTGTTTGAACGTCAATTTATCACTGATTTAGGTTCCTAAAACCTAGGGTTTCCAGTTTATAATTCTGTGTGTGTGAATTGATATGTTCCCTGCTTTAAATGATTGAATACGGTTTTGAAGCTTACATGACTCGATTAATTTGATATTGCTGCATGTTTTGTTTGCTTCTTCCTTAAGTCTATTTCTTCTCAAAACCCCATATACTGATAATAGTTCTAATGCTAAAATCAGCTCTAGCTTCCTAATCTACTGTGAGTTATTAATCAGTAAGGTTTCATAGAGATTCTTGTTTAGCCATTAGGGAGATTCTGTAACTTAAGTTTAGGATAGTCTACTGATTTCACATGATTTAATCGACTCTAGTTATTTGTTTAAATTCTGAGTTTGCTCTATTCTGATTATTCTCCTTTGCCAAAGTTATATGTTCACTCAATTGCTACCTTAGTCTTAATTGTGTATGTTCTAGGTTTACCTAAAATAGTGACTGCCTAAATTAATACACCTAAGGTTCACATGCAAATGGCTCTAATTAACTACTGACCTTGATTATGTCATTCACCTAAGTTAACTGATCACGTAGTTATGAGTAAATTGATTAGGAAGTAATCATACTTGACTAGCTAAGCTTAAGTTAGAAACTAAGGTAAGTCATAGTTAACTAGGTCTAATGACGCAACCTCCTAAATCACTTGACTCAAGCTAATTCCTAATTTAGAAAGATAATCAAGTTAATTTCATATTAAGCTAAGAGTTAGTCTACTTTACAACTTCATTAGTGATTTACTATTGAGTTGATCACTCAATTAGGATAAAAATCAATCAACATCCAATTAGCTAATAACCTAATCCTTAAATACTAAAAGAATAATTTCAAGGACATTAAGGGGGTAAATTAGGACTTTCAATTGAAGAATCTTGGGTGTAACAACCCAAGAAACTTCTAGAATTAAGAAAACTCACAAAAACAGATATTTTAAGGGTAAAACCGTAATTCTTAAGGGGGATAAGGGCTGGAATGTTCTGAAAGGTACAGTTGTCCCAAAAGGATAGGGTTGACAGCTGTACCTGTACCTTTTTCAGCTAATTTAGGATAGAGAATATGCTGAGAATATCCTACCCTAAAACCCCTATATATACAGACACTCTTTTGCCACTAAAGGGGGATTTTTTTTTACTGCTGAAAATCTAGATACACACACAGAATTTTGGAGTTCTTTTACACAAATTTTTAGAGAGCTCGACAAACAAAAAATTTCAGACTTAGACACAGATTTTACACACTTTTGAGACTGCTTTACACACATTTTGCCTCTAAAAAACAGATCCTTCTACACACTCTTAAGATAAGGTAGCAAGATTTAGTCTTCTATTTGCAGCTGTTTGGTTTTCTTCATCAAAAAACTGATCTGCTGGGTTTTCTGGGTTTAAATGGGTCATTCCTGAGTCAAGGTTTTTCCTGGGTTTTCTTCAAAAGTTGTTGCTGTTGCTGTGTTGGATCTATCTTCTTTTGAAATCCTGATATTCTGGTTTCATTTGGTTGTATCTTGTTGATTTCTTTTCAAAAGAGGTATGTAACAAGGAACTTTGAATGAAATTATTAGATTAAGAACTTGTGTTAACTTGATGCTGAAATATTTGATTCTTTCTCTGAAAAATGCCTGAAAATCAAAGTCACAGTATAAGTATGAGTTGAATTGTCACAAAAATGACCTCTATGGAGTTGAATCTGACCTCTTTTATGGTCAGATTCAGTCCATGAAAAGGCAGGAACTTGTTCTGTTAAAATGGTGTAAAAACATCATCAAGGCTGAGTCTAACCTCCTTCATGGTATGACTCATCCTATAAATGTCTGAAGGTCTTGTGTTACTACTGTCCAAATAGTACAATTTTGGACTTATAGTTTTAGATTAAAAGATGCTCTTATTTGTGTTTCCTTGGTCACTGAAGAGACTCAGTAAGCAAGTCTCCATATAGATTTAGACCTAGTTTAGTATTGGCATTATGATATTAAAGTCTGACCCATTCATGGTCAGGTTCACATAAAAAAATGCATAAATAATTCTACTTTTAGTACAACTTAGCATAGCATCATCAGGTTTAAACTCGACCTCTTTTCATGGTCTTGTTTGGTCTGGTGAGTGTCTAACACACCTAATCATGTTGGGGGTGTTCTACAGATTACAAAGGAAGGCTCAAGTATATGTCCTTAAGGGAATTCCAGTCAGACACATTAGCTAAAAACTTCATTTTTTTTAGTTTTCTCTCTTCTGAAAAATGTACCTTGATAGTAGTAGTCTGTATTTATTTTCAGGATTATGTAATTTAAAGACTGTACTGTACATCTAATTTCAGTTTTGTTCATGTTCCTGAAGTTTCGAATTTATATTTCTTTTCTGTTCTGAAAGTAATACAATGATATTAGATAAAAGGAACGTGTATGAAATCTGTATAAACACCCGTTAGATTTTGCAAAAACGATTATTTCAGGTTTAGTAGAGTTGAGATGAGTGGAATTAATAGGCTATCTTCAGTTTATCTTACATCTTGTAATCTACGAAAATCAATGTATAAATACGTGTGAACTTTGATTCTTTAGAAACATATGATTAGGCTATTTAAAATTGGTAAGAATTGCTGTTTCAAAACTAATAAAACTGCTTTTGGTATGATCTTCGTTAGAAATCATAAAGTTCTAAAAAAATAGAGTGATTTTATCTTGCCAATTCGTATCAGAATTAATAAGTAACATATATAGATGTCTCAATTTCATAGGTGTATATATCTAAATGAATGAGGGACATTCTGATTCCCATATTTGCCATCATTTGCTGAAAACAAAATCTTTTCAGACTAGTAGTCCTATTACAAGAAGAGTTAACTTAAGATGGCCTATGTGATAAAACGGGGCTAAATGGGGCCATAGACCATAAGATATTTTCTTTAGGCTAATGAATTCATCCTTAGACAACCTTTTAGGTAGAATCATGCCTTTTAGCTTTGACATTCGGTAAAGAATCGAATATTATTCCAAAACTACCATAACCTACACTCGGGAGTGGCAACTCGTGCCCCCAACCCTCAACTCCAAACAATAAATAAAAATGCACATAGCAACCACGGGTGCATTTCATGTGACGTGTTTTTCATGTGCTCAAAAACAACAAGTGCACGCCATCGTGACTTGTCTACAAATCCATAAACATCCTAATTGGTCTTAAAACTGAAATTCTCCTTCAAATAGAAAACATAGAGAATAAATTGAACATCGCCTCAAATGGGCATTATAAAACCGTCACGACCATAGTCTTGACTACGTAATCTACACTCGGGTGGGACAACTCATGTCCCCGACTTCAACTTCAAACTATATTAAAATCACGTGTTGCAATTGCGGGTGCATTTCATGTGGCGTAATTGTAACATGTCTGAAAGCAGACAAGTGCACGCCCTCGTGACTTGTTTTCAAGATAAATCCATAAATGTCAAAAGCGGCTAAAAAAAGAAGGGGAAAATGCATAATGGGTTAAAACACGTAAATAATCAGATAACTTAGGCCAAATAATAATAGTTAAGCAACCGTGCTAGAACCACGGAACTCGGGAATGCCTAAAACCTTCTCCAAGGTTAACAGAATTCCTTACTCGGATTTCTGGTCGCAGACAAATCAAACAGAGTCAAAATTCCTATGTTTGGGATTTTTAATAAAATTGGTGTCTCGGAACATCGGCAACAATCCGGGTGGCGACTCTGAAAATTAATAATAAATTCCAAAATCGAATAATGTCACTTTAATTGGAAAAACTCCCTTAGTACCATTCATTAAACGAGGGTAGTGAAAAAAGGAGGTGTGGCACGTGGTAAGTGGTGCCTTAGTTCGAGAAGAGCAAGGTACGCAATTTCCTGTTTGTTATGCAAGTCAAACTCTAGGAGAGGCAGAAACTCGATATCCACATTTAGAAAAATTGGCACTTGCTCTAATAAGCACCTCTAGGAAGTTAAAACCGTATTTTCAATGTCACCCAATATGTGAGATAACCACTTACCCGCTTCGTAATGTTTTACATAAGCTCAAACTGTCGATATCGTATATCAACCCCGAACGATCATCAAGTCTCAAATTTTAGTAGACTTCGTGGCCGACTTCACACCAGCCCTTGTACCCGAAGTAGAAAAGGAACATTTTTTAAAATCGGGTACATCATCGAGGGTGTGGATCCTTATTACAGACCGCACTTCGAATGTGAAAGGGTTCGGGATAGGCATCATTTTGAAGCCGTCCATGGGCAACACTATTAGGCAGTCTATCAAAACTTCTAAGTTGACTAACAATGAGGCAGAGTACGAGGCCATGATTGCAGGTCTCGAACTAGATAAAAGCTTGGGAGCGGAAGTCGTCGAAGCCAAATGCGACTCCCTACTGGTAATAAACCAAATAAACAGAACCTTCGAGGTTCGAGAGGATAGAATGCAAAGGTATTTGGATAAGCTGCAGGTGACATTACGTCGTTTCAAAGAATGGACTTTGCAGTATGTACCTCGAGAACAAAACAGTGAAGCCGATGCCCTTGCAAATCTGGGATCATCGGTCGAGGATGACGAAATCAGCTCGGGGACTCTCGTTCAACTCTCAGTCAGTAATCGAAGAATTTCATGCTGAGATAAACTCTAGAAGCCTAACCTGGGATTGGAGGAATAAATATATCGAGTATTTGAAAAATGGAAAGCTCCCATCGGTCCCGAAGGAATCAAGGGCTCTACGAACAAAAGCTGCTCGATTCACATTGGTTGAGGATGAAACATTGTACAGGAGGATATTCGACGGATTGTTAGAAGTATGCTTGGGACCAGGGGATACCAATTATGTCCTACGAGAAGTTCATGAGGGCACTTGTAGGAACCACTTCTATGCCGAATCAATTGTTCACAAAATCATCAGAGCATGACATTATTGGGACAATATGGAGAAGGATACTAAAGAATTCGTTCGAAAATGTGATAAGTGTCAATGATATGCACCAATGATCCACCATACCGGAGAACAACTTCATTCGTCCTATCCCCATGGCCATTTATGGAATGGGGAATGGATATCGTCGGCCCTCTGCTATAGGCCCCAGGTAAAGCTAAATTCATTTTATTTATGACTGACTATTTCTCTAAATGGATTGAAGCACATTCCTTCGAGAAAGTTAGAGAAGAAGAAGTGATACTTTATCTAGGATCACATCATATGCCGATTCGGGATACCTACTGAGATTGTTTGCGACAATGGAAAGCAATTCATATGCAACAAGGTAACAAAGTTTCTCGAAAACCACAAAATAAAGAGAATCTTATCGAGACCATACCATCCTAGCGGAAATGGGCCAGTCGAATCGACAAACAAGACCAACATGCAGAATCTAAAGAAAAGGTTGAACTACGCCAAAGGAAAATGGAGAGAAATTCTACTCGAAGTCCTTTGGGCATATCAAACAACGTCAAAATCCATTACGGGGGCAACACCGTTCTCCTTAGTATACGACGCCGAAGCCTTGATCCCGGTCGAAGTCGGGGAACCCAGTGCTAGATTTTGATACACAACGGAAGAATTGAATCACGAGGCTATGAATACTATACTCGAACTATTATATGAGAAACGAGAAACAACCCTCGTTTGAATGGCCGCACAAAAAAAACACATCGAAAGGTATTATAATCGAAGGACCAACCTTCGCCACTTCAGAATCGGGGACTTGGTTCTGAGAAAAGTCATCCTCAACACTCGAGACCCTAACGAAGGAAAACTCGGCCCAAATTAGGAAGGACCGTATCAAGCCTCGATATCATCGGAAAGGGATCTCACAAGCTAGGTATGATAAGCGGCGAGCAACTACCAAATAATTGGAACATCTCACTCCTCAAGCGGTATTATTGTTAAGGTATGGCCTTCTCCTTTTTCATTTACATTTTACACTAACTTATTTTCAGATGTTCGAGCAAAGGTATCAGAGTTTTCATCAAGCAAGAATATATTAGGACCTTAAAGCATATGTTGCACTCTTTTTCCCTTCGACCGATTTTTATCCCAAATGAGTTTTTCCGGCAAGGTTTTAACGAGGCAACCATTGTTCGTGCTGACTTAGAGTATCCAATGTCTCTTTACAATTAACCTCGAATACTGCGGGGCATCAACTCGGATGTTATATTTTCTAGGAAATACTTCGGGTCAAAGGGTTCTCGATAGGAAAACTTTGTAACGGGCCAAACGGTTGAATGAACCGTGTCCATATAGATTATTCGAGCCCTAATGGAAAAATATGCACGCATGTATGAACTATTCAAAGAAGTACTTTTCCTAACTAGATATCTTGTGCCTTAATGAAAATTTCTACTTTACAAGCTCCATACATATGATTTCTTGTGAAACTGGCTCAAGGGCCAAGTACAACTACACCTAAAAAGATCAACCCCATACTCGGGGATTGCCGTAAAAAATCAACGTGTTCGAACTATCTAACTTTGAAACCATAAGACCTCAAAGAGGCAACCCTCGATTTATAGGCCAAGGCCACCATTCTCGGGGACTAACACTTTGAACACGTTCGAAGTGTTATTGGAAAAAATAAGCCAAAGAGGCATACCCAAAGGCTACGACCAAACTAGCGCGGCTCGAAGATGTTTGAATCCCGCAATAAAAACAGGCCTTCAGATTCTTTAAAAACTTGTTAAAAAGG
Source organism: Nicotiana undulata (assembly GCA_005239495.1). Classification (NCBI taxonomy): domain Eukaryota; kingdom Viridiplantae; phylum Streptophyta; class Magnoliopsida; order Solanales; family Solanaceae; genus Nicotiana; species Nicotiana undulata. The sequence goes on along the minus strand of ML274220.1, from coordinate 11,414 downwards.
GCTACCCTTGGCAAAATAATCTAAGGGCTTCGATAATATCAACCCTCAAAAAACCTTAAAGGTATCGAATTGTTTAAATACAAATTTGTGCTAAGGAATAAAAAGTAAAGGGGTTTCGATCAATATTAAACCCTCAAAAAACCCAATGGGTAAAAAATTCATGCTAAGACATAACAATATTCTTATAAAGTTTTTAAGCCGAAAAAGGAAAAAAAGCAATTTTTAAGGCCATATCGGCCCGATTCAAAGAGCCTAAGGGCCGTCACATTTTGGAGTTCGAGAATACGTTCTCACTCAATTCAAACTTACGGGTTTCACTACTTCGAGCTCGAGTAAAAACTCACTCAACTACAGTTCGAGAATTCGTCCTCAATGCAAACCTAAGGGTTCAATTACTTCAAGCTCGAGTTTTACTCGAACTCGACTATGAAAGCAATATTAGTGTGGCTTCGGTCAAGTTGCCTAAAGACGAAGTCTAAGACATATTATTCAAGGCATAAAATATGCTAAAATTTTACAAGGCAAAAATTGAGAAGAAATTCAAAAAGGAAGTATTTTATTACTTGAACAAAAGTATTTACAAAAGACTGACAAGGGTCATACACAAAAAGAAAAGGAAAAAAACAAGAGCCCTAGCTATGCTCGGGAGTGACTCCTTCCTCAGGGGAAGCTTCCTCTTCCGGCCCCTCGCCATTATCGGACCCGCTCTTGCTACCTTCATCATCGGAAGAGGCCAGCAGCCTGGCATCAGCTTCATGCACCCTTACCTATGCTATCTCCTTGGAAAGGTCAAAACCTCGAGCGTGGATATCCTCGAGGGTCTCCCTCCGGGATTGGTATTTGGCGAGGTCTTCAGTCCACTGATCTCTATCAACGGCCTCCCTCAACTGTGCTTGAGCAGCCTCGGCATCAACCAAATATATGGCCACCGACTTATCGGCCGCGACCTTCGTATTTTCAACCCTATCTTTGGCCTCAGCAAGCTCAACGTCGAGCTCCTCGACCCTCTTGTCCTGGATCGAGCAATTCTCCCGAGCACTCCGAAGTTGGACTTCGACCAATGACAATAGAGCCAAGGCGATTTCTATCTCCGCTTCAAAGCGGTCCATACTTTCCTTCCACATATGGCAGTCAACTTTAGCTTGATCGACCTCCTCCCGGAATTATTCGATCTTCTCAGTTTTCTCCTGTAACTGTGACATCGAAACGTTAGCTTCCACCCTTAGATAGAGCCCATATTCTTTCAAAAGAAGTGTTACCTGCTCGGTTTCCTCTTTACGGGCCCTGGCCAAGTCAGCTCGGAGGTCCCTGATCTCTGTATCTTTGTGCCCACAGAAGAGTTTGAGGGCATTTCTCTCCTCTGAAATTTTTTGGAGATCAGCCTCACATTGGTTCAAGTCGGCCCGAGATTTGGAGAAAGCGTATATGAGAAAAAAAGGAGTTAGACAGAAAGAAGGAAAAATGAAATAAGATTACATCAGCAAAATTAATACTTACTTGGCTCAGAAGGCGTTGAACCTCCTCGAAGAGGGTAGATGCATCGTTGTGATCAAAGGTATCATCGACCCCGGTAAAACAGTCCCGAAAGGGATCCTCTTCACAGGGGACTCAACCTATTTCAAGGGTCCTTATAGCCCAAGCATCCCTTATGTCCTCCTTGGAGAAAGCCGGTAGAGACGGTGAGTGACCTGCTGTCATTTCCCCGAGCGAGTCGCTCGGGGTGCTCTGTTCAGCTCTGAGGGTCTTGGAACCATACCCCTACGGTATGATTGTTGTTGGATGAGAGATAATCTCGACCTCAGGTGATTTGAGGACTTTCTCCGAATCTTTCTTCGAAGCCTCCTCATCACGAGGCCGGGTCTCGACAAACGCCTCCGACTTAGATGGCTTGGCAGTCTTCCTTACTCGAGTTACAAGCGCCGAGTCACCACCCTCACCACCCTCATTTTCTTCTTCTTCTTCTTCTTCTTCTCCTTCTTCTTCTTCTCCTTCTTCTTCTTCTTCTTCTTCTTCTTCTTCTTCTTCTTCTTCTTCTT
>MDKH01134813.1:0-107839 GCA_005239495.1 Nicotiana undulata | reverse complement strand
TATATATATATATATAGATAGATAGATAGATAGATAGATAGAGAGAGAGATACATATTTCTCTTTTGTTATTTTTTTCTTTTTCTATCCAAATGGCTTTTATTGACACATATTTTTTTTCAAACGGTGCACCTTTCTCCTTATTTCACTTGTTCCACTCAAAAGCCGACCCACCACCCCACACTTTAACTTTTCCATAATTCATCACAATTCAAGTTCTCATGAGAGGTAACTAGGTTCAAATATATGATCGATTCAAACAAAAGGGTACGACTTGTAATGTGGTTACCAAAGAAACATGATTATAGGATCAATGGGGTTAACTACGGTACATAACATTTAGGTGGGTAAACTTTATATATCTGGCTTAACAAAGAAACGCCTATATCACTTTCTAGGATGAACAATACTACTATTTCTCATTGCACACACGCAGAGCAAGTTCTAGACATCAAATGCAATGCATAGAATACATACAAAACTTCACACATACGTGGCACATAACTCATTCAGGATTGTTTTTTTTATCACGACACTCCAGTCAAAGCAATTAAGCAAGTTTAAGAATCTATGATTTAAGGTATTTATACTAGAGTCAAAAATTGAGCCTAAGCATCACAACTAGAGTACTGGCTATTCTCAAGGCATCACAAAGCTCAGGGATATTGCTGCGATTAAATGCATATACATGTGGTTCCTACTGCTAAAAATTAAAACTACCCACACCCGGTTCAACTAAACGCCCTTGGAAAAGAACCGCGGTCCAAAGAAAAACCAAGGGGCAATTACTACACTACCTACACACAAAAATCTTTTTGGTATTTTCTTTAGACTCACTTCCCTCAAGGAAACTGTCTAGGAGATCCATCATCGGGAAAAGTCCAACATTTTATGTTTTTATTTTTTTATATTTTCTGCCTACAAACAACTAACAAGAAAAACAAAAAAAAAATTCTAAAAATAATTAAAATAACGGAAAAGGGCCAAACCTGCCCCTAACGTATCAACTCTGGTCTAAAAATGCCCCTCGTTAACCTATTTTGCTAAGAATAACCCTACCATTAAAAATCTGGCACATTTGTGCCCTTAATTCTAACGAGTGAGTTTTTTTTAAAGCAAATATACCACTAGGCAGGCTGCCTAGTAGCTAATATATATATAATTATAAATCAAAACAAGGATCCAATATTTACAATTTGGCAGCACAAAACTGTCGAATGGTATGCTAGATCTACTGCTCAACGTAAAGCTACTACATGATCCAAATCTAACTATTACATATGATAAGTCAGTCGAATCCTAGCATGTGATGGATTGTAGATCCAATAGCCAAGTGCAAAACCTCAATGTATCACCTCTAATTCTCTCACCAGGCGCCAAGTTTTGCTTTCCAAAGGACAAGGCTGACATGAATCTCCAACGAGCTCCATCAACTAGGAACGACCAATTCTCCTTGTTTGTTGTGCTGTGCATCTCTTCTATGTTTCCTGCAATCTCTAAGCTAAACCAACACAAATATATGAATCTTATGGAAGGTGTTACTGGTTCATGGAATAACCTAATAGACCATATGCTTTCATCTTCATAATACCTCCAGACTGGGCATGATATCACGCCAATACCACTGGCTAATATCATGAAAATGCAGCATTGGGTCTTCACACTACTAACACCTTCCACCTCAAAGTGATTCCTATCCTTGATCTTCTTTTTCAACTTATTTCTTATCTGCTGCCAAATTCTATCTAGCCTGTATATTGTACCACCATTTCCAGGTTGAGCGTGTAACCACACTAATACCACTGGAAAATGAGAATGCAATATACAGCCTACCTCCACCAATGTCCAGTATTTCTCTTGTGTGAATCTGGTTCTTGTTGTTCTGGCTGTGCTAGGCACAACATTACTGTTCATTTCGCTTTTGTTCTATACAACTTTGTGAGTTGTTCTAACTTGCATTGTGTTACTTAGATCTTTTAACATCTGTATGTCCCCCCTTTGATCATAAGACCATGTAGCATTGGGTAACATACTAATGTTGTTATGATCGATCGAAGTGTCCCCCTGTGAATCTCAGCGTACGTAATGCTCATAGACTTACCTTGTGTGTTTAATTTGATCATTGCCATAATTCCTGAGATGTTAAGGAGTCTACACACTGTTGAATCACCCCCAGGCTGAGCATGTGACCATGATAATGCCACTGGGAATCCATTCAACACTGTCCAGAGTCTCCAATGGAACTCTTTTTCATACCTCACTATGATCATCAATATGGATGCTTCTTTTTTGCAATCCTTACCCTAAGGCTCGGAGTTTGCATTTTGTCAAGGTTGATTAACCTCCTCCCTGCACTAGGCAGTTCAAAGAAAGACTGGAACTCCAGTGTACCTGCAAAAGAAAACATAAGGTTAGCTAAAAAGTCTGCCACTGTGTTGCCTTCTCTGTACACATGTTGGATCACCACATTGAAATTCTCCTTCATCTCCTTAATTCTTTTCACTTCATGTGCAATTATCCATGGAGAATCCCATTCTGCTTCAATCACTTTCTTCATTACCATGGAATCAGTCTCTAAAATTAGGGGGTGTAGGTCATTTTCAACACAGTACTCCAGCCCTTGCTCTATTGCCTTAGCTTCTGCAACTACATTTGTTGTTTCCCCTAAGTCTATTGCCTTTGCATACAGTAAATCCCCCTCATCATTCCTCACACAAAATCCAAGTGACCTTGGGCCAGGATTGCCCTTTGATGCCCCATCAGTGTTGCATTTATACCATCCATTGTGGGGTAGTTGCCATGAAACTCTTCTTGTGATCACCATTGGTTTATATCTTTCAAAAAACTGGATCATATCTGTCCATATGACTGGAATGTTTGGAAGCCAAGCATACCTCACCTTTGCCAATTGATGTAGTGTCCTATTGATTTCATGAATTACCCTATTAGTAGATACTGATCCCCCATGTTTTCCTGCATTCCTTTTCTTCCAAATCTCCCAAGTGATGATGGCAGAAGCTGCCTGAAATAGAGGTTTCAACTTAGGGAAGCACTTTGTATTCCACCAATGCCTAATCACTTGCTTTAATTAAATCAAAGGCACTGTTATTCCAGCAGATCCCATAAATAACTTCCACACATTAGAAGCTGTAGGACTTTTAACAAATATATGCTCTATGGTCTCCTCTTGAGGTTGCTGGCAATACCAACACCTGGACATAACTATTTGGCCTTGTCTTCTCCACATATCATTAGTAGCAATCTTTTTCCTCCACAGTCTCCATAGGAAGAATGAGATTTTGAATGGCAGACCCTTTACCCACATGAGCCTATACTCCTGATTGGGGATTGCCTTATGTCTTAAGATTTTCCAGGCACTACTCACACTAAATTTACCTGATGGGTTTGGCATCCAGTATGGTTTGTCCTAGTACTCTTCACTTCCTTCATAATGTATGTTTGTTCTTATGTGATCAACAATCTCTTCAGTAAAATGTTGATTTAGAAGTGCATCATTCCATGTGTCCCCTTGCCTCAATTCTGCCACTTCTTGTAGCTCTTCATCTATTGGAAAATCTTCTGGAAGTACATGATATAATGCCCCTAATCCAGTCCAGTTCTCATGCCATATTTTTGTTGTTCCACTCTTCATCTCCCAGAGAATCTCATGTTCCACTTCCTCTCTTGCCTTCAACATTTGATTCCACACATGTGATCCTTGTCTGAACTGCACCACAATTGGCAATTCCTTATTGCAGTACTTGTTACACATGAAGTTGGACCACAATGTCTTTGTAGTCCTAAATCTCCACCAAAGTTTTGCAAACATTGACCTGGATACATCATTGAGAGACCTAAATCCTAGTCCACCTTATTCTTTAGGTAGACATAGGTTTTTCCCAGAAGCCCAGTGTCTACTCCTTCCTTCTTCCCTTGTACTCCAGAAGAATCTTGCAAAAAACTTGTGTAAATGGTCCAATATGTTTTTGGTGGATCAAGCACAGACAACATATGTACAATTAGGCTTTGTAATACATTTGTGATCAGTGTTTCCTTCCCTCCAAAGGATAGCAACTTACCCTTCCATGAATGTAGCTTGGCTTTCACCTTCTTGATTAGTTCATCATAGTATTCCTTTCTTCTCCTAGCATAGAATATAGGACAACCAAGATAGGTGAAAGGGAACTTGCCTCTTGCAAAACCAGTAATCCTCCCTACCTCTTGTTGACTTCCATGATCCACATTGGAATTCATATAGTAGGAGCTTTTGAGTTTGTTGATCAACTGCCCCGATACCTTCTCATAATTTCCTAAAACATCCATTATCTTGCATAAGGAAGGAGGGTGGGCAGATGCAAATATAATAGTATCATCTGCATATGATAAGTGGTTAAGTGGATTAGACCACTTTGGAATGCCAAATCCCACAAAGGACTTATCCTCAAACAACTTTCTCAAAGATCTTGATAGCACCTCTGTTGATATTATGAATAAGGCTGGGGATAAAGGATCTCCTTGTTTCATTCCTCTTGATGATTTGAAGAATCCTGAAGCTTGTCCATTTACCAGTATTGAGTACCAATTATTTGAAAGCAAGTTCCACACCATATTAATGAAATGTTCTGAAAAGCCCATCTTTCTTAACACATGTAGCAAAAATTTCCAAGAGACCCTATCATAAGCCTTAGCCATGTCCAGTTTGATCACCATATTTGCTGGCTTACCTCTCAACTTTATATCATTCACAATTTCTTGTGTTAGAAGAATGTTCTAAAATATGCTTCTTCCTTTCACAAAGCCTGACTGATTTGAGGAGATTAGAGATGGTAAGAATCTCTCCAACCTATCATGTATCACTCTAGACATCACCTTGTTGATAAAGTTACTCAAACTTATTGGCCTTAGATCAGAAAAAATCTCCACCTTGTTCTTCTTTGGAATCAATACAAGGTTGGTATGTGTGATAGATTTTGGCAGTGATGCACCTTCATAAAATTGCAATACCATAGTATGTATATCTCCCCCAATAATATCCAAACAGGATTGATAAAATAGTCCAGTAAATCCATCAGGACCACTAGCACTTTCCATACTAAGCTCAAACACTGCTCCCTTAACTTCTTCAATTGTTGGCAGTCTACTCAGCTCCATATTTTGATCTAGTGTCACCATTTAGGGTGCATTATCCAAGAGTGAAAAATAAGTGGCATCTCCTTCATTTGTAAACTGTCTCTGATAGTATTCCACTGCAGCATTGGCCAATTGGTCATGATCCACAATCCAAACCCCATTGTTATCTTGAATTCTCTTCACTTGTAGATTCTTTCTCTTACCATTGACAAGATTATGGAAAACGCTAGTGTTCCTATCACCCTCAGTAAACCATGTCATTCCAGCTTTTTGTTTCCAATATTGTTCTTCAATGCTCAAGTACTTTTTTAACTGAACTTGAGCCTTTTGAAGAACAATTCTCTTCTCAATTGTTGGTTCCTCTTCAAACAGCATCTCCTTGATCTTAGCAATGTCTTCCAGTATAGCCAATTGTTTGAATATATCCCCATATGTTTCCTTGCTCCACTTTGATAGTGCAACTTTCACTCTCTTAAGCTTTTGTTTGAACATCAAGAAAGGATCACCATAGAAGTCAGCCACCCAATTCTGCTTCACTACCTCCATAAATGTCTCATGTTTTGCCCAAAAGTTTAGGAATCTAAATGGCTTCACAAAGTTAGTGGTCTACTCTCCACAAGTCATTAGTAGAGGAGCATGATCTGAGCCTGTTTTTATTAAGTGTTCAACTTCAATAGTAGGCAGCAAACTTTGAAATGGTAGATTCACAAAAAATTTATCCAACCTCTTGAATATACATTCAGCATTTGCTCTCCCATTACACCATGTAAATAGGCTCCCTTTGAATCCTTGATCAAACAGACCACAAGAGTTCACACAAAAAGCAAAATCCTCATATTCGGGAGGATGTACTGGGAGCCCCCTATCTTTTCTTCTTCATTTAAAATTACATTTAAATCTCCTCCAACTAGCCTAGGTAACTCCATGTCACTTGCCAAGCAATACAATTGATCCCACAACTCCATTCTCTCCATGGATGTGCATTTAGCATATACAAAGGTCATCATCATGTGATGTCCCTAATCATGGTGAAATACTTTTACTATCACTTGTTTCTCTGTATCCTCCACCAATTCCCATTCCACCACTGCATAAAAAAATAACCAAATCTGTCCATCAGTGTTTGAGAAGGCAGTCTCCATATTCAACCTTCTCATGTATCTATTTATAGCTCATTTCTTTTGAAATGGCTCCATCAAAGCAATTACACAAAAATTATGCTCCCTATTCATATTTTTAACTCTGGGAAAGGCTTGTTGTGTGTTGATAGACCTAATGTTCCATATGAGTGTCTTAATCATTTTTAGGCTGAGATGATGCCCTTCTGAGCATAATTCTTGTAGGCTATTGAAGTTCTTTATGTTGTTTCCTTGTTTTCTTCCCCTTTTTTGCATCAGATCTAGGTGATAAGTCTTCTTTCCTCATTACTTGTTTAAAATTACCCTCAGTGGTTTCAATGTCTTCTTCATCTTATATATGTTGCTGCCTTTCAATATCTTCACTGACTGGGACTACTTTGTGTGTAATAATGTCGTGTAATTGTTCCAATGGAGTGTTCAAAGGCACATTAATTTGTAATTGTATACTTGGGCCATAGCTAGAATCATAAGGTTGTGGCATTATTTCAACTTCACCAATAGATCTTAGTAGAATTGCATGTTCCATATGCTCCCCCTCCTTCTCTCCTTTCTTCGTCAGCTCTTTTTTGTTCTTTTTTGAAGCCATACCAGCCTGCATCAATTTGAATTGTTGCTCATACACGCTGCCCAGTCCAGTATTCACTATAGCAAACAGTCCATGAGTTACTGTTCCATTGATTGCACCCCCTTCCCATGGTCTGTGTATTGGTTTAAACACACTGTATCATCCCTAACCATTGTGTTATCATCCTCATCGTGTCCCTTTTCCAAATCATACACTAGAACACCATCAACAAAAGCCAAACTCTCCCTAGTTTTACTAGGGTTTACTGTTCCATTGCCTTTCTTCTTGCTCTGAGACATAGGAGCTGATCCACCTTGATTTTCCACTTCTTTTGATGATCCTTTATCACTTCCAATTGCCTTCCCTGATTGCTGAGCCATCGAACTCAAACTACAATCAACCCTAGTTTCTGGACTACTAGGGTTTACTGTAGCTGCTTTCGAATTGGCAGTTTTTTGTTGTTGATTGTTGTCTCTTTTTTCTTTGCCTCCTATTTCCATTGTTGTGCCAATTTGATCACCCATCTCCTCTACCTCATCACTCCACAAAGGTTTGGTAGAATTCACCTCATTTAACTTATCAAGTTGGTCAGACTCCGCATGGGATTGAAATGGAATCTCTTGATACGATTGAGTGGAGGGCACATTGAATTACCTTAGCTCCTCCTTGCTAGTATCAAATCTCCTATTTACCCAGTCAATTGTAGCTTCCTTCCTCTCCCTTTGTTCAGCTGATTGATCATTAGTAGAACCACTCCTAACCAATTCTTGACTCCTTTTTGGAGAAGAATTCACAAGGTTCTCCTTTTTCATAACCTTATCCACTGCCTCCTTCTTCACATGTTTTAGTTCCTCTTTTATCCTTTCCCCATCTGGATTAGGGACATTCTCTTTCCCCCTTGTCCTAATCCTAACAGACTTAGGGTTAGGGCTTCCTTCTACCAGATTATTCCTTTTTTCTTTCTCCTTCTCAACCTTGGATTGCTTTTCTTTTTGTTCTCTCTTATTGTCAATGTTGTCTTCTTCACCCTTGCTTTCCGTAATCTTCAATGTGGTTTTGCTAGCTTCCTCAATTGTTAATACACCAAATTTGTTCTTGGTTGACATTTCTTCAATTTTGGCCTTACTCTTACCCTTGTCTTCTTCCTTTCCTTGCTTATCTTCAATTATATATCCCCTCTTGTCTCTCTGGTACTTATTTTTCCGAGCTTGCATCAATTCCTGCTTGGCCTGATTAATTATTGGTTTGCCTAGAACCTTACCACTTGTTAACACTTTAGTTGAGTTAGCAAGCCAATAGCTTCAGTACTCAACACTACTGCCTTCTCCCTACCTTGCTCAATAACTTCTTCATTCCTCCTATCACTGATGTGATCCTCATTCTTCCGTAAATCAGGATTAATCACCCAACACTCCTCTTCTTTGTGGCCTTGCTTCTTACATGCTTTACAATATTTGGGCATGTAATCATATCTTATTTTGATCCACTTAGATTCTTCAGGTCCAGTCTCATCCTCCTCTTCAATGATATTGATTCGTTGAGCCAATGTAGCAAGTAAATTCACCTCAACCTTCACCTTTGCAAAACTTGGTCTTGTGCCATTTTGAGTAGCCAAATCAGCATGCAGTGGCCTACCTACTGCCCTAGCCAATGAGAAAACAAACTCCTTACCAAAGAAGTTTGGTGGTAAATCTTGAAAGGAAATCCATGCTATGGCTATAAGGGTTTCTTCATCAGCCTTCCACCAAGGGTTCCACTTAGTACATCTCATCTGCCACATTGCATTCTCAATCTTCAAATAATACGCAGGCTTGGAAAATAAGTGAATGTAATCCTTCATTAATGAAAGCTTAATCAAAACATGAATGTCTTCAATGAGTCCCACTGAACAATGACCCTTTAATTCACATTATATAGGTAAAACTTTACGTAAATCATGAATACCAGGCCTACCATATGAGAACTTACCCAATACTGCCAAGTTTAATCCTTGTTGAGTAATGGATTGCCTTACTTCTTTATTTTTCCATCGTATGATCGGCTCTCCATGGAGGTATTCCATAGGTTTTTAAGGGCTACGTTAGGAGCAGGCTGCATGGGGGAATTTAATGCTTTATGTTGTAGTAATTATGCATAATTTAGGGTTGGATTATGGTTTGATATTGGTTGTATTGGCTGTAGGGGAGGGGTTGACGACTGACCAACCTCAGGAGGAGGCTGGCCAGTGGCTGGAGAAGCCATTAATGGGCTTCGAAGGCTTCAAGCTTCAGTAGTCTCTCAGTCGCCAAAGTTAGGGCAACATCTCAAAATTCCGAGTAACGGGTGAGTTATGATTTATTTTTACATTTTATTAATTCCACGTGGCCATTTCTGATTGGCTATTAATTAAGTCACACCCCAAACCAGATTTTACCCCACCCATAATCCAAATATACCGACCTGACCCAGCAAACATTATTTTACCTCCCCCCACCCTAAAACACCCGACCTTAGGGCATTTTCCACCCACTTCATCTCCAAATTTTAGCAACTTCTCTCCTCTCTCATCTCTCATCTCCAATCTTTTAACTCGAAATCTTTGATAAATTTGAGTTCGTTTCTTTTTAAGCTTCAAATGGCAGAATCTTCTTCTAATTCTTCTCGTGATCCAGGTGATGCCCGTGATTGTTATTGTGGACTGGTAGCCAATGATTTTACTGCTACGACACCTATGAATGGTGGTCGTAGATTCTATAAATGTCCTCGTTACGAGAGTAATGGTTGTCGTTATTGGGAATGACACGATGAAGAACTTCCACCTCATGTATCAATGTTTATCCACAAGCAAAAAATTACAGTGGATGCTCTTCGTCAAGAAAGGAATAAGTTTAGGAAGATGGTCGATGATATAGTGAGTAGTAAAGCTGGAAATTTGAATAATGTATCTGCATTGGAGGAGAAAGTATCAAATTTGGAGTTGAAATTGAAGCAATGGAAAAAGTTTATAATATGGTCATGGGTTATTTTTGTTATATTTGTGGCTTACAAAATGATGTGGAGAAGTTGTGTTTTGGTTAGTAGTGTCCAAATATGGTGACCATAGGAATCTGTTGGTCGTTGTTGCTTACAAAATCTGCAAGATGATGTAGAGAAGTGGTTTTGCTTAGTAAGGGTTATGATGTTATGGCTTACCAAATTGCAGATTGTTGGCATAGTTGTTTAATGAAGGAAATTTGCAGCTTTTAGTTAGGTTAAATTTGCAGTTGTCTTTGTAGTTGTCTGTATTTTTGTATTTCCGTTTTCAATGAATTTCTAGTTTTCATTTCTGTTTTCTCATTGAACTAAAGTACTGCCACAAGAACCAACAGTATGTTATGCATATTCGAAAATAAACAACATCAATATAACAATTTCCATAATCAATAGATAACAAGGTATAGTTATATATAGCCAACAAAATACTTAACAACCACTTGTCACAATGTGTTTCACCCTAATATAAGCCCAACAAAAGATTTTTTGGGTGAATCAATACAACTTCCACAACTGATTCACCACAAAAACAATACATAATAAGTTATGAATCAGTCATCACAAAAATATAGTTTCGTTTCCTAAGTTAAAATTAGTCATTCAAACACAATTGAGGTCCCTAGAGCTTGATATTCTTAGCCTTCAATTTACCAACTTTTTTTTCCTTTTCTGCCAACAGTTGTTTTGATGTCATTGCTATTTTCCTTTCCAAGTGACTTTCCTTTGTGAACAAGGCAAGTTTGCAGGCACATTGGCACCATATCCATCACCCTTGAATGAAATCTTCCTTGTACCGGTTGGCATTTGCCTCAACTTTTTCTTTTGAAGCCTAGTCTTAGCTTCAGATATCACCTTAGGTCTCAAAACTGGATGTTCATCTTCATTTTCCAATATTGCACCACCATCTTCACAGTCATAGTCACCATCCAGAACAACTGATGGTGCTGCTGCTATTGTTGTCGTTGCAGTTGTTGTCGTTGCTGTTGGTGTTGTTGTTGTTGGTTCTGCCACTGTTTCACTGTGAGTAGAGGTGTTTTGTTGATGTGTGTCTTGGGCTGCTGTAATTGTCCTCATTCAAGGTGTAGGAACAAAAACAAATTCAGAAGTTTGACTATCTTGGGGTGTTGTCAAGGGCACATCTTGTACTTCTTGAGAAGATCCTTCATCTTGAAAGAAGTGGCTATGTTTCCCTTTCACCTAGAAGATCAAACAATGAAGGTATCACATTTAGAGTTATTGTAGTTAAATGTTTTTGAAGTTAATAAGAATGGAATGAGTAGCATTACCAAAGGACATTTTCTGATGTTGTGACCTCTCTCACTGCAGTATCCACAAGTCATGACAAGTCCTTTTCTTGAAGCTGACCAAACCCCCTCTCTCTTCCTTGCCTCATCCTTTTCTCTCTTTCTCTTTACCTTTGGTTGACCAACCATTTTGACAATTTATGGTGGCTCCATTGCATGATGTGGTTCTACCTTCCAGAAGTTTTCACCTCTAACTGGTTGTATTTTATGCATATACACATCCATGTAAGCTTCCTTTGAGTACTACCAATGCATTTCACTCAATGGATTTTCTTTCTTGTCAATTAAACATCTAATTGCATGGGGACAGGGAATTCCTGTCAAGTCCCATGTTCTGCATGTGTACTTCTTTAGTTGAAAATTAACAGTATGCTTCTCTGGACCTTCATGCACTTCATAACCAAAGTCACTATTAAAATCAACTTCACACCCTTGTGCAATTTCTCTGAAATCACCCAATAACTCCATGGCATATGGACTGAATTCATCTCTCCAAGTCCTACATTCATCTTCATGATCTTTTAAAATTTTCATTACCTTTCAAACAAGGGAAAACCAATAATCAAACATTATGATAAGCATACATAAAATCAGTTAGTTACATAAACCACTAAAACAATAATTTACCTTGACTTTAATATCTTCTAACATATTGATTATTGGTTTGTGTCTTGCCTCTAGAATCCATTTGTTGAATGATTCTGTGAAGTTGTTATCAACCATCTGATTCTTGCATGTTGTGTCAAAATAAGCCCTACACCATTTTTGTGAAGGGCACCAAATTAGGTCTTTAGCAGCTTGTTCAGAAATAGTCCCTAGGGTCCTCAATAGATCCTTGAACTCTTCATCATAAGAGCTCCAAGAACACCACAACAACAACTTTTTCATTTCTACACCCCTCCAGTTCTTGCTCCAGTTAGCTTCTATGTGCCTAACATACCATCTGTGATGTGATTTAGGAACCACAATTGCAACAACATCAATCAAACCCTGCAATAATCAAAACAAACAAAGAAGGATTTTAGTAGTTAAAGTAAACTAACAGTGAAAAACCTAACTGTGGTTTGTTAATGATATTACCTTTTGCATGTCTGAAATGAATGTCACTCTTTCACCATCTCCCAACTCTAAGGAAGATCTCAACAGCCCCAGAAACCACTTCCAAGTTCTACCTGTTTCTCTATCAACCACTGCCCAAGCAAGTGGATAAAAGTGTTTGGCAGAATCTTGTGCCATTGCCACCAGTAAAATTCCTTTGCATTTTCCTTTTATAAATGTGCCATCCAGACCTATTAGAGGCCTCAACCCTGCTTTCCATCCACGTTTTAAAGCTTGGAAGCATATATACATTCTAAGAAATCTCCTATTTCCCTCTTCTAAAGCATCTTTTGATATGTTTATAACCACATATGTACCATGGTTACTATCCCTCAACTCTTGAGCATAGGCCTCTAACCTATTATAGTCATCAATGTAGCCACCCTCCAACTTCTATAAGACCATTCTCTTAACCCTTTTCATCTTTGAATAGCTAACATTAAGTTTGAATCTATCCTCCAAGTCCACCCTCATATCTTTGACTTTGTACTTAGGATTATTTTGAACTTTGTTCTTGAAATAATGGGCTAAATCATTGGGAATAGCTCTTCTATTCTGAAATGCTGGACCACATTCATGTTTTGTGTTCAAAGTCTTAATCTTAAATCCCTGATCTCTATTATCCTTGGATATAAAACGTACAAAAGGACATCCAATATCACATTTGTACCTAACTCTACCAGTGTTACTCTTCTTAACTTTAAGGCCCTTCCTATTAGCAACTACATAGTACCCTACAACTCTTTTAGCTTCAGCCAAGTATTTAAAATTCATACCCTTCTCCAAGTTTTTATACTTGTCTAGTGTGTCATTAACTTCTTTGTTCCTTTCTCTTCTAAACAGTTCTAACTCTTCACTATCATAATCACTAGAGTTAGTTTCATTACTTTTCTCATCATCAAATGAATCACAATCGGTTCCAACATCTACTCCTACTGTCAAATTATAAGGTTCATCATGGTGAGTGATGCTAAGAGCTGGCACATGTAATTCACCCTTATCTACAGCAAATATTTGAATCTCATTGAATTGACAGTAAAGACTGTAATATTCTAATGCCTGCATCACCCTCAATTAAAAAGCACTTACTTGAAGGGTCTGTTACTAGTAATTGTTTCACCTCACTAAAATCTAACTTCTTAGTATATTCAGAACAAATGTCTATATAAGACAACAAATCCACATCATAACCTATCAATACATGCTTCCTTCTTTTAAGATATACCACTTGAGGTTCCAATACCCATTTACCCCATGATTAAAGACCAAATCAACATTCTCAATCATTCTTTACAAAAAACAAATGCAAGCCATAAAAAACAAGAAAAAGGACCCATCAGTAATAAACAAACAGAAAAGTTAAAGAGGTCTTCTACCAATAAAGGGACAGGGAGTTGAAGCGGGCACCTACCAATAAAGGGACATAGATCAAATATGGCCAAACAAAAGTAAAGAAAAGCAAAAACACTGAATAAACAACTTAAATCAACAAACAAGTAGACCCCATATGAATAAAGAAATCAAGCATCAACAATAATTGAACCCCTAAGTCCAGACCAACAAAAAAAGGGAAGGGACCACATGCAATTGAAAATTTAGTAAACAAAGATAAAAGCTTTGAATAAATAATTAAAATCGACCAAAAAAAACAACCCCATACGAATAAATAAACCAGATGTTACCAAAATCTAAGCGGGACCACATGCAACAAAATAATACTACATAAAGACATCTACTAACATTGAAGACACAGCTGAAACATCACAGAATATCAAAAGCTACATGATTTGTTTATTTCGGAAAACCCTAAGCAACACAATATCAACAATAAAGTCTTACTTGAATGGATAGAAGACTTTAGCATTAAAGAGAAACTTCAATCCGTCAACTTCAGTAAACAATTGTCACAAAAAATCCCAAGAAGTCAAGATCCAAAATCGCCGACAATTTCACCCTTTTTGCTTAGAGTAGATGAAGTGGGTGGAAAATGACCTAAGGTCGCGTGTTTGGGGGGAGGGGGGAGAGTAAAACAATGTTTGCTAGGTCGGGTCGGTATATTTGGATTATGGGTGGGGTAAAATCCAGTTTGGGGTATGACTTTATTAATAGCCAATTAGAAATGGCCACGTGGAATTAATAAAATGTTAAAATAAATCATAACTCACCTGTTAGAATTAAGGGCACAAATATGCCATATTTTTAACGGTAGGGTCATTCTTAGCAAAATAGGTTAACGAGGGGCATTTTTAGACTAGAGTTGATACGTTAGGGGCAGGTCTGATCATTTTCCGATAAAACAAATTCTTAAAACAAATAACTAAAACAATTAGCTCACGAAAACGACACTTACTACAGCAACAAAAACATCTAACAACTACTAATTTCTATAAGTTCCCACCCCACCTTTAAATCATGCATTGTCCTCAGTGCATGCACAATTTGACAAAATAAGAAAGAAACAGAGTAGGGTGTAAGGAAACTCCATGATCAAGCGGCGTCTTCATCCTCTGACGCTCTCCACTCTTCATCATGTTCGTCCTCCTCAACATCATCTCCCTCACCATCTAACTGCTCTAGCTTAGCCTCAGGCTGCTCGGGTGTGTTCGTATCCTCGTCATCAGGGACTCTGTATCCATCTCCTAACCCAACCAGTTGTTGGGCATAAGCATTGAGCGGGTACCGGTGCTCCAATTCAGTCCTCTCCTCAGATGTGGCCGGGCGACCCCCTATCCGCAGCTGCAAATCCATCATCCCGTAGAGATGGGCCATAAAACTATCACCACGCGCATTACATTTAGCACATGTCAATGATGGCATGGCAGACTCATCTTTCAGTCGGAGATTAGTGATGTCCGTTTGTGTGATGGGTTGATCGATGGTTTGGTCAAATTTAGGCTCCTCCTCAAACCCCTCGTGCTTTAAGAACTGAGTCAAGAAATTAGCAAATCGCATTCGATCTATTTTCTTACTCGTTCTCACTGATGACATCTGATATTAGATGACTCGCATTCACCCTTTGGCCTGTCATAAGGAAGTATATCACAGAGGTCCTCTCACGGCTCACGAGCATGTCATGATTGCATGGTAGGAGCCGTGCGTTTATCAGTTTAAGCCACACCTGAGCCTCTGCCTTCATCTTTTTCTTAAGGAATCTCTTGTGACGGTTTGTTACCTTATCCCGAACCCACACAGCCGTAGATTTGACACCACAGAGCGTGTGCCTCATCTCTCTATATGTAGGCTAGCAAATGAATTGATCCAATGGCTCCATCGGAACATTTGGTGCACCTAAAAAGTCGCATATAGCCATGGCTGAAAAATCTATCAAACGTCCACGAATTGGCACCAGCTGCTTAGTGTCTTGTGGGTCAAACCCTGCATAGAATTCCCAGACTAGGTTGAGATTGATGTCCTCCGTGTTCTTAAAAACATAGCTTAACCCCAAATCCTGGATGCCTCTCCAAATTTCCTGATACTTTGCTTTCAGGCTACGTTCCTGGATGGCTGCTTTCGGATGGACATGTTTAGGCCTACAACGCCTGTACCAATCCCTCGTATGCAGGGGTATGCTGTTTATGCCAAACTCCTGTTAGCCTTGGGGTTGTGGACGCATGGTAGCTATAGCTGCCACGGCTTGTGCTCCACTCAGAATAGAGGTAGCTTCTCCCCCTTTTTTCTTCTTTGGAGGAGGTGCGGAGGTCGCCTTTGCTTTAGCTGGGGCAGTTGAAGTAGGCTTTCCTTCGCCTGTGTCTTTTCTGGGAGGCATCTTCGTTCCTACACAAATAAGCAGTAGTCAGATAAAACTGCATTACACACTACACACATAATCTTGCCCAACTTTCCGAGGTTACTCAGACTTCACCTCGTATTTTCTTAATATTAGAATCAAACAACAACACATGGGCTACCCGTGAGCCACTCCACACTTAAGAGTTTAACGTGGTGCACGACTTCATAACACTAGTCTATCAAACACTTAACACGCACTAGTGCCATGTGAGTTCTTATGGAAATGAGGGATTGCCTCATCCTCCCAAATCGGCTTGGGTGTTTCGTACTACCACATGTTTTCACAATCGCGACACCATTCCTATGGGATTCATGTGGTTGGGACACACAAACTCAATACTACAATGAAGAACAACCACCAATTTTTATGTGTAATTATATACATATACCTAACTCGAAATTACAAAGGAAAGAGATCAAATCATACCTTTGAAGCTTTTGAGATGAGGGAGCTGCCTGAGAATTTCTGATGAGTGTTAAAGAATAGCAAGACTAAACTTGAATTCAATGGGGATAGGAGAGACAACTATGGCAATGTCCTGTTGAGTGTGTGTGTGGGTGAGCCAATTCGTGCAGTGTTGATGAGCATATGTGTGTGCTTGTGAATTTTCTTTTAGAACTTGATATGTGTTTGGTTTAAGTGAGGTTAGGGTTTTTGTATTGTGTTCAGTGTTTAGGGCATGTAAGTTTGGAGGTTCGACTAAAATAAGGAGAGAAAAAATTAAACTAGGCCGAAATAGCTTACCTGGCGTCGCCAGGCCCAGTACCTGGCATTACCCATGCGTCGCCAGCCTAACGCCAGCCTTACCTGGCTTTACCCAGGCGTCGCCAGCCTAAATAATGTTTTAACATGTTCCCATTGACTCTAAATGTGCGAGAGTCATTTGATGCAGCAATCTGTATGGCTCCGGTATGGTGAATCTCTACCACACTAAATGGTCATGACCATCGTGACTTTAACTTACCTGGAAATAACCTCAAGCTTGAGTTGTATAGCAATACCTTATCTCCGGGTTTAAAACTCCACTCAAGAATATTTGTATCATTACATTATTTTCATTCTCTCATTGTATAATCTTGTGCTCTCAAAAGCGTAGTTACGACATTCATCAATCTTGTGAAACTTTGTGACTCTACTTGTGCCCGCAGCTTCTATATCGAGATTCAACCACCTCAATGCCCATAAAACTCTATGCTCCAACTCCACTGGTAGGTGACATGCCTGCCCAAATACCAATTTATACGGTGACATACTAATTGGAGTTTTGAAAGTGATACGATAGGCCCAGAGTGCATCATCTAACTTTCTTGCCCAATTCGTTCTTGTAGCATTCACAGTCTTTGTCAAAACACTCTTTATCTCTCTCTTCGACACTTTTACTTGCCCACTCATTTGTGGATGATATGGGGTGGCAACTTTGTGATGTACACCATACTTTTCTAACAACTTTGTGAAGGCTCGATTACAAAAATGAGTGCCTCCGTCACTGATTATCGCCCTTGGAGTGCCAAATCGGGTGAATATGTTCTTCCTCAAAAAAACCAATTACCCCCTTAGCATCATTTGTCGGGAGTGTTGTAGCCTCCACCCATTTTGACATGTTGTCCACAGCTACGAGTATGTATTTGTTTCCATATGAGCTGACGAAGGGCCACATGAAATCGATTCTCCACACGTCAAACACTTCTACCTCTTGAATTGGGTACATAGGCATCTCATGTCGGCGGGAAATATTCCCAGCTCGTTGGCATTCGTCACAACATTTCACCCATAAGCGTGCATCTTTGAACACTATCGGCCAGTAGAAGCCTAATTTTAGCACTTTCACAGCGGTCCTTACTCCCCCGAAGTGGCCACCATATGGTGATACATGAAAAGCCTGCAGAACGGAAGATTTGTCCATCTTGGGGATACATCTCCGGATCATGTTATCAACACAAATCCTGAACAGGTAAGGCTCATCACAATAATACATGTGACAGTCACGAATAAACTTTTTCATTTGAATAGAGGAAAGATCATAGGGGACAATACTGTTAGCAATTGTTCATCCGAGAATGTCTTAGTTATATCTTCTACCTCGACTTTCTTTTCAGCTCCCTCCAACCTTGAAAGGTGGTATGCCACTTGGTTCTCTGCCTCTTTTCTATCGCGGATCTCCAAATCAAATTCTTGCAACGGATCAAGCATGGCTTTGACTCCTTCTTTGCTATCAGGTACGTAAGTGCTGCACGGTCAGTATAAAAAATCACTTTTGAACCAATCAAATAAGACCTGAATTTGTCAAATGCAAACACCACAACCAACATCTCTTTCTCAGTCACAATATAATTGAGTTGTGCACCTCTTAACGTTCTTCTTGCATAGTAAATTGGGTGCACCGGTTTGTCCTTCCGCTGTCCCAGGACTGCTCCTATAACATAGTCACTCGCATCACACATGAGCTCAAACGGTTTCTCCTAGTTGGGTGCAACGTATGATTGGTGCAATCACCAGTCTCCTCTTCAGCTCCTAAAATGCTAACCTGCAGTCATTAGAAAACACAAAAGCATGATCCTTTTCAAGGAGTTTACATAAGTGGTTAGCAATTTTTGAGAAATCTTTTATAAATCGCTTGTAGAATCCGGCGTGCCCAAGGAAACTTCTTACTGCCTTGACTGAAGTTGGCAGTGGAAACTTCTCAACCATGTCAATACTAGCATGGTCAACCTCAATACCCTTACTCGACACTCGATGCCCCAACACTATACCTTCTTGTACCATAAAATGGAACTTCTCCCAGTTCAGCATTAAATTTGTCTCCATACACCTTTTCAACACTCTTCTTAAATTGTGAAGACAGTCTTCGAATGAATCCCCCACCACAGAGAAATCGTCCATAAAGACTTCCATAATAGCTTCAACTATATTGGTGAAAATGGCTAACATACACCTCTGAAAGGTGGACGGTGCATTGCATAGGCCAAACGGCATTCTCTGAAAGGCAAAGATGCCATAAGGACAAGTGAATGATGTCTTCTCTCTATCCTTAAGGGCTATGAAATCTGATTGTACCCCGAATATCCATCCAAAAAGCAGAAGTGAGACCTCCCTGCCAATCTATCCAACATTTGGTCAATGAATGGTAAATAAAAATGGTCTTTCCGGGTAGCTATGTTCAGTTTTCTATAATCCATAGAAATTCGCCAACCCATAACTGTGCGAGTAGAGATCAACTCATTATTCTCATTGGGCACTACATGCATTCCACCCTTCTTTGGCACACACTGAACTGGGTTGACCCAGTTACTGTCAGAGGTTGGGAAGATGATTCTCGCATCTAACCACTTGATAACTTCTCTCTTCACCACTTCTTTCATGTTATGGTTCAGTCTTCTTTGATGCTTTTGTGCCCATCTTCCAGTAGAATCTTATGCAAACAAAAGGTTAGGTTGATCCCCTTAATATCTGTAATGGTCCAGCCAATTGCAGTCTTGCATTCCATTAACACATGCAAAAGTTGTTCTGCCTGCACATCTAACAAACTGGATGAGATAATAACATGTAAAGTGGATGTAGGTCCCAAGAAAGTATACTTGAGGTGAGACGGTAACAATTTTAGCTCCAACTGTGGTGTCTCTTCAATTGATGGCTTAGTTGGAGGTGTTCTTATTTCTTCCAAGTGTAAAGGCTCGAATTCGAGCTCTCTTTTCCAACACCCTCGCCCTTCAAGGGCCAAAACCCACTCTGCCAAGTCTTCGCCATCCATTTCTTCTAAGTTTATGAGGCATGCTTCTAGAGGGTCTTTTGCGTTCAGAGTCTCATATTCCTCCTCCAAGATCACATCCACAACCTCTATCAGAGATCAACTAGAAAACTCACTGGGTCGCCGCATAGATTTTTGCACATTAAACGTTATCTCTTCACCGTTCAGTCTCGTCTTTAGCTCTCCAGTTTCACAACCAATTAGTTCTCTCCCAGTGGCCAAGAATGGCCTTCCCAAAATTATGAGAATCTCCTCGTCAACCCAGAGGTCTAGAATGACAAAATATTATGGGAAAACAAACTTCCCCACCTATACTAATACATCATCAAGGATACCAGAGGGCCTCTTCACTATCTGATCGGCCAGCTGTAATAGCATAGACGTGGGTCCTAGCTCTTCAATGCCTAACCTTTGTAGATAGACAAGGGCATCAAGTTTATGCTTTCCCCCAAATCACAAAGTGCCTTAGCAAACACATAGTTGCCTATTGTGCATGGGATTTTGAAACTCCCTGGATCAAATAATTTCTCAGATATGGGTCTTGTCACAACAACACTACATGTCTGAGTTAGTGTAACCGTGGCCAAGTCTTGAAAGTCAAACTTACGAGACATCAAGTCCTTCATCATTTTTGCATAACCATGCATTTCCTTTAAGGCGTCAATCAATGTAATGTTCACCTGAATTTGCTTCAACATCTCTAAGAATTTCTTATATTGCTCATCTTTTTTATATTTGGCCAATCTCTGGGGGAAGGGTGCTGGAGGCCGCTTCTTTCTTGTGATTTGATTTTGAACCCGCTCTAACACTGTTTCTACTGCCTTCTCTTGCTATGACTCAGTTTCCTTCGCGACCTCTTTTTCTTTTCTTGTTTCAGCTGGCGCATGTTGTACCTTCACCTCTGTTAACCCTGTTGAGTCATCTATCTCGATGTGTACTGGAATAAGTGTTTCAGTAGGCTGGCTTTCACGAGCCATCTCTTGCTCCAGATCTAGGTCTCTACCATTTTGTAGACTCACTTCCATAAGCTGTTTCGGGCCTTATTCTTTTAGATTGACTTGTGTATATGTAGGTAACGTCCCTTGGGGACGATTGTTTATGGCCATAAAAATCTGTCCTAATTGAATCTCAATACCCATTATCGCAGATTCATGTGATTCTACTCTCTTGTGCATTTTTCCCATGGACCCAATCAATTGTTGCAGCATTCTGTTATTGATGTCCAACATTCCCTCGAGTTTAGTAAACCCATCATCTAGTCTCATAATCTGTTGTTGTTGAGGTTGTTGATAAGTCAGCTACTGATTTTGCTGGATGTAGCCTTGTTGCCTTTGGTAAGGTGGCCCAGTGGTCGCATAGCTCCAAGACATGATTGTTGTTATTGTACTGCTCCTGCACTGGTCTATATTGTTGACTCTGTTGACCCCAGTTCTGACCACCTTGCCTCTGTCCCCCATAGTTGGCTACATAATTCATATCTTTCTAATATTGCTGGTTGTCACCTTCCTCACTCCACGAGCAAACATATGGTTGGTTAATGCATGATGTACATAAGCCTCTATTAGTTGTGTCAACTATGTGAACATGCTGCTTCTGGCATGATTCATCAATCGTTTTGGTGAGGATACTCCTTTGTGTCATTAGAGTGGCCACATTCTCAGCTATGGAGTTGTTAGCGTCCAAAGCCACTGAGTGAACTACCGGAGTGATCGTAGAGGCTCTTGTCATCCATACTGAGTTTTGGGCCATCTTATCAAGTAGGATCTTGCATTTTGCGAATGCTTTACTAAGAAATGCTCCACCTGCTGAAGCATCAACATTGGCCTTTAAGCTGTCAGCTAGTCCCATGTAGAATATCTGCCCCAACATCTGATCTGGAATACCATGATGTGGGCACTTAAACAGCATGCCCTTGAACCTCTCCCACGTTTCTTGTAGTGATTCTGTTGGTATCTGCCTGTGGATCAATATATCATCAATATGTTGGGCAGTTTTATTTGGTGGGTAGAATTTGTTCAAAAGTTGCTTGACTAATTCCTCCTAAGTAGTGATGGAATTTATGGGGAGTGAATTAAGACAAGTCTGAGCTTCTCCTGTCACCGAGAATGGGAACAACAAAACCTTTATTGCGTCCGGTGTCACGTTAGGTTGCCTTTGCGTTAAACATATCGACAGGAAATTCATCAGATGCTGCTGAGGATCTTCAATGTGTGACCCTGAGAACAATCCCTTGTTCTATAAAAAAATGTAGCATGCTGTTTGTGATTTGAAATGATTCCGCTTGTATATGAGGGACTGCAATTGCGGTTGCCAGATTATCGGCGGTGGGTTGTGCCCATCATATAATGTTGTTTCTGGTACAAGAGGCACCACACCCCGATTGTTTGGTTCATTCTCATTGTTTCTGTTGTTGATTGGATTTTCTATTCCACCAGCCATGTATGGTTCGATTTGTTTTGTCAAGTTTCGTTGCTGTTTGCTTTTCTTGTTTGCACGATTTAGTGCCTTGAATACTTTCTCAGGATCTGATAACGCTTCGAGAAATTCACCAGTTGTTGAGGAGTTCCTAGGAATGCACCTGTAACACCCAAGACTACAAACGTTAAAATTTCAATGTATTTGGTTTAAGATGATAAAAATTGACTACACTAAGAATTCTAGCACTTTATTTTAGCTACAATTAATAAAACCATTAATCCCCCAGTAACGGCGCCAAAATTCGATCACGCCCAACTATGCCTTATAAAAAGGACTTGGCGGTCGTTGCAAATATATTCTGGCTAATAAGTCCGGAGTCGAATCCCACAGGGAATTAACCTATCAAACACATCTATTAGACTGGCAATTCACGCAATCAATCTTCAGAAATATTTAAGTAATAATTTGGATTTTTATTAACTAAATATTACGTAATGAAAATGCAGTAATTAATAACTAACTACGAATGAGTTGTAAACAAGAATTGGAATGATATAAGGTTGTGATTTCCCCTATTGTCGGAATCTTTTCCCCTATGTTTTCTACAAATTTGCCTAAGTCTTCTCTATCGACCATGAGCACTCTAACTGTCGTAACTCTCTCCCGAGTAATTACCACAATTTACTAGATATATTCTCTCGAATTATGCTAGCTGGCATTAAGTACAGCTCACGCAGATTGCACCAAGGTTTCGTAATCCCTAATCCCATCTTTAAACCTCCGTATTGATCCCTTAGATACGTTTAGGAGTGATGTTATTCAATAACTACCTAAATATGCACTCTCCCCCGAGTAATACATACTAAATAGGCACAACTAATTGAGGGCTCTTCAATCAACTACAAGAATAATAAAGTTGAACAAATAGAGAAAATACTACGGCAAATTTATATTAACGTAACAAGAAAATCATCCTTCAATAGGTTCCATCAAAACCTTAGACTATGAATTTAGCTACTCATGGTCAAAGTAACAATACCCAAAGTATGTTGCATAATTAAAGTACAAGATAAAGACAAAGTGATGTAGAAATTGTTGACTCTAATTCCCGGCGGTTGTTCTATGAGCTATCCTTGCCTCCAGTTGCAAAAGTCTCCAAGTGGCATTTTTTTGGTCTATTTATATGTTTAGGACAAGACCTAAATGTGTAGGTTAAATCCTAGTCAAGCCGGGAAACAAATTAAGTCTTAAAAACTCCGACTGGACCTAGCCCCAGGCCTGGCGTCGCCAGCCTAACGCCTGGTAAACCTGGCTCCAGGCCTGGCGTCGCCAGCCTAACGCCTGGTTCTGCTTGGCCTTTGCCTTGCATCGCCAGCCTAACACCAGCTTCAAGCCTGGCGTCGCCAGGTTCTCTCATTCACTGCTCTCGCGCACGCTTTCGACTTGTAAGTCTCCTTTTTCTTCTACTTTCATCTCCGATTCACCTACACATAAAATGGACCCTATTACACGCAAATAAGGTGTACTTTATCATTAAAGCGCATAAAAATGCAAGGCGAATAATGTGCTAAACCATGAATTATAGCCACACATCAATATACTAGCTAAGGTCCATAAAAAATGTAACATACGAAGCATTTTTCTATAATGCAATGAATGATAGAGCTATAACATGTTTGTACATATGGGGATAGTCACAATGAAGAAATTTAGACTGTAAGCTCTTAAGAAAGAACACATACACCTGTACAAGATAGACTAAATGTTTTTCAATTTTCTAAAAGTCTTTTAACTGAGAGTAGCTTATATGAAGTTTTAAAATTTTAAAATAGTAGAGGATGAATGTTCCTGATATCTGATTTCACTTGGATAGTTTATAATTAAACAACAAGATGCTGTAGACGAGGAAAAATTATGCTAGAAGACTATAAATTTCATTTATTGATAGTACAAGAAATATTTACACAATTATGTCATTTAAAAGTATGCATTTACGTTAACCATAGTTGATAATTTGTTAAAGATAACGTGTACTATTAAAATCATCAATTTATGTATAGTGAGTCATTACTTTTCAATGTCACTCCACTTAGGCTCATCTCATGAGTCCAATATTATATAAAAATAAAATTTGACAAAAAAGAAAAAAGCATCTCTAACACTAGAGGTTCTTTATATCTTACTATTGGCTTAAATCTCTGATAAAATTTGACTCCTAAAAATGTTAGACATAAAGTATACGTATTACTATGACTAAACGTAGGGCCGTTTGGTCATGAGTTTTGTCAAAATAAATTTGAAATTTATTTGACAAATTCATGTTTGGCCATAAATTTTGTCCATATTTTAGCAAAATTCCTAATCGCAAAATCACCTCAATTGCAGATTTGGGCCAAAATCCCAAAAATTTGTAAATGTTATACATATTTTTCCAAAATAAAGTTGGGAAATATATTTTGAAAACGTATGTCCAAACGCATTTTCATCTTCAAACCAAACTTCATGCAAATCAGATTTTTCAAAATAAATTTGAGAATCTATGGCCGAACGCTAGCTTAATTTTAGCAAAATGGTGTCGCTTGTTTTTTTCTTCTATTGTGTTTCATTTTTTGTTAAGTGCGTTATTAAGAAGAAAAATTTCACGTGAACTTAGATCTACTAAAGTTATATAGAAACCTTTATTATGTCATTACTTAATTAATGAAACCTTAAATTCTATCGGAAAAATATTTGATCATATTCAAATCATAACTATAACTTTTTTGCTGTAATTATATAATACTCGTGTGAAGAATCTGTTGAACTTTTATGATACCTCCATTGAATGCAAAGGGACACCATAATGCAAACATAGAGTGACAGCACACCAGAAAAAAAGTGTGCTGAAATAAACTACGGTTAATGGTTTGATTTGTAATGCTACTATCATAAATATGCCTTATTTATCTTTTGTTATACTTTATTGAGATATTTATTCTTACCGTTATATTTTAGGATCATATTATCCATGTACTATTCAAAAGGGGTAATATTTGTCATTCGCTATACTTTAGGATCATATTTGTCCGTGCACTCTTCAAAAATAGTTACATTTGTCATTCGTTATACTTTTTTGACATATTTATCCTTACATTATAATTTTGTATCATATTTGTCCCTCATCCGTTAAATCGTCATGTCCCACTTTTGTTTTCCTTGGCGCCTATTGGATTTCTTTTTCTTCCAATTTAAATATAGTCACCTATTTAAGCTAATTTAACCTGCCCACCCAATTTAAATAAAACTTCATAACTAAAATAAATGAAAATCCTAATCCATGAAGGGAGAGATACAACGCTGTAAAATCTAAACTGGGTCAATTGACCATGATTGATTCACGAAAAGCAATTTCCTGATACGACATTTACGAAGATTATTGGATATACAATAGCGATATAGCAACAACAACATATTGGCAAACAATAACTTTGAACTCAAAATCACTAATCTAATACAACTCACAATTATTGCAGTAACCAAAGTAAATTACGAGAAGTTGCACAACAATAGAGTTCATGAAGTTTTATTTAAATTGGGTGGGCAGGTTAAATTAGCTTAAATAGGTGACTATATTTAAATTGGAAGAAAAAAAATCCAATAGGCGCCATGTAGGAAAACAAAAGTGGGACATGGCGATTTAACAGACGAGGGACAAATATGATACTAAAGTATAATGTAAGGATAAATATGTCAAAAAAGTATAACGAAGGACAAATGTAACCCCTTTTGAAGAGTGCACGGACAAATATGATCCTAAAGTATAGCGAAGGACAAATGTTACCCCTTTTGAAGAGTACAAAAACAAATATGATCCTAAAGTATAGCGAAGGACAAATGTTACCCCTTTTGAAGAGTACAAAAACAAATATGATCCTAAAGTATAACGGTAAGGATAAATATTTCAACAAAGTATAACGAAAGATAAATAAGACCTATTTATAATAGTAGAAGGGTAAATCAGACCCTTAACAAGAATAAACTATCATGGGGCCTCTTCTTCAATAAGACTGGAAACCCTAGAATTTTTCATTTTCATTTTTTGAGGAGTAAGTTTAACCAGAGTCGAGTTAGATTTTGACCATGAGGATGAGTTTATGACCGTTTGAAAGGCAAAGAGCCACACATGTACACAACTACACAAGTACAGGTACTGGCAATTACATGACAAAAGGCTTTTGCTTTACTGCTCAATTTCCTAAAACACTGTCTCCCATTCTTAACAAACACATACGAAAATACAGTAAATTAATATACTTATTATTCGTACATATATATCAAGCCACTAAAACAGACATTTAGTTCCTGTACTTCATAAGACTAGCCATTCCTTCCACCGTAACTCTCATTTTATTTCTCTAGAGAACTCTGTAGTCTGTTCCCTCTCTCACCTCCTTTACCAATTTTTTTTCTTGAAAAAAGCAAAGGGACTACTGTGTGTAATTTCTTCATTATTGTTTCAAGATCTTGTAACAAAATCATGGCTGTTTTTATGTTGTCTTTGTTATTTTTCTTGGCTCTCACTGGTCACTCAAGTAAGCTGCCACTTTTCTCTATGTTTTCTGCATTTTTCATATTTTTTCTTGAGATGGATTTTGTTTAAAGATTAAGTCTTTTTACCTTGTTTGAGCTGATTTTTGTTTATTTTTTGATGTGTAGGTGCTTCATACTGTGTTTGCAAAGATGGGGTGGATGAAAAGATTCTTCAGGAGAACATAGATTATGCGTGTGGATCTGGAGCAGATTGTACTGCTATACATCAAGGTGGTGCTTGTTACAACCCTGACACTATCAAAGATCACTGCAGCTATGCTGTAAATAGCTATTATCAGAGAAAGGGTGGGTCTGGTGCTAGCTGTGACTTTAAGGGTACTGCTACTTTGAGCTCAAATGCACCATCTTGTAAGTTTAACTTTTTCTCTTCATTCATAACTCACTTATCCTTTATTTTGTCTCTTTAAAGATTTATTAACTTTTTTATGTTTTTTTTTTGAATCATCAGCCACTTCTGGATGTGTATATCAGTCCACTGCTGGGTATGTTTTCTAAGCTTATTATGGCATATTTGATTTTAGATCTGGCATTACATAAGCATCTCTTCAATGTAGAAATCTTGCTAATATTTCCATTACAAAGCCTCTCTTTTTTTTGTTGCTTTTTTTAACTTTATTTAGATTCCACCTAAAGTTTTTCCTTAAAAATAAAGGAAAGATTCTAACTGTTGCTCCTGGCTGTATGATAATAGCTTCAACTTAAAGCTCATTCTCAACCTCTTGAGTCTTGAAAAAAGGAAGAAAAAGGTTCTTTTATTATTCTAGTGCAAGTTATATACACCTTATAAATTGCAAGATTTGTAATCTTAATATTAAAATTGGTGGCCTGATGATGTCATATTTGTGTTAATTACAAATTTATACGTTATTAGTAATGGAAGTTAAAACTGTGTCTTTGGGTGTGAAAGGGTTTATAAATAAGAAAAGGTTGCAATTATTCATGCCTAAATGCAAAAGTGTAACTTGATTACGACACAATGGTCTGTTGCTGGTACTGTTTCTACTTCACCAAAATCTTCCAATAGCCATTGTTAGTGTGCTGTCACTATCAAACCGTCATTTGTTGAGTGTTTGTTTCTTTCATTATATGCGCATGTGAGCTTTGATGTTCATATCATCTGTTTATTAATGTTTAATGAGTACGGTCTACCTTTCTCTTTTGCTATAATGAAAATTTCAGGTGTGTATCTACCATCATTTAACGTATTTTAATCATGTTAGGTCCATTTATTTGTATCACGCAACTTGCTTTCTCAAGTTCGGTTCCTGTAACTATGTACCAAATATAGTTGTTTTGCAAGCTTAACTTATTTCAATATATTAAAAACAAGAATTCATTACCACTAGTAGTACCTTTTTTAATAAAAACTACTCTTAAAGGGTGTGCAAAATTCTTAAACTAAAGAAAATATGAACCCGATGTAGTATTAATTGGTTGGATGCCTATTTTTCTTGTTTCTTGATATCCTTTTGTTTCTGGTTATCAATAACAGTGGTGGAAGCACAACTCCAACAACAGGAACCACAAATCCATCAACAGGTGGCACTGGCACGGGGACTGGTACCAGCACCAGCTCCAGCACCGGGACTGGCACAGGAATGGGCACTGGAACAGGCACAACCACCACAGGGACAAATCCAGTATTTGGACTTGGACCAACAGGAAGTGGGATGACCGACACCTCTGGTGGGACTACTACTCTTCATCAAAGCAGCAGTATTTTTTTCACAATGGCCTTTTTGTTTACAAGCTTGGTATACTTAAGGGTTTAAAGAAACAAGTATTGAAAAAAGGTTGGAAGGAATATGCCACGGCAAAATATAATTTGCATGAATGATTCTAATTGAATAGAGTTTTTGGGTTAGTAGGGGGGAAATCACGTGGACACTTCTTCCACTTGGGTTTTTCTTTTATTTTTATTTTTTTGTTGTTGCATCAAAAAGTTGGAACTGGATTCCCTTTTAAGGGGAATGCAATGTTGTTTATTAGTAGTAACTGTAGTAGTGTAGAAGGGCCTAATCTCTTCTTTTTAGATTTTTCTCAATTTGTATATCTGGAGAGTAGAGAGAGGCTGTACTATTTTTTATTCAAATATTGTTACCAATGACTACTCGCTACCCTTCCCCTTATGTATTATATATACTGTAGTGTAGAAGGGCCTTATCTCTTCTTTTTAGCTTTTTGCGTCTAAATTAAGATCCCTTGTTTGGTTAGTAATTCTGGGACAATCAAAACTAATACAACATATCTAACCGTCAATAAGAAATAATATCAGATTAATTAATCCAAACATAATTAATTTCAATAATATAACTTGTCTTCCAAAAGCCAAGAGGTCTTGTAAGTTAGAGGTGGATGGTGTCACTGTGAAATTTGGTAAGTTAATTACAATGACAGGAACAAGGTTACGTTAATAGAGACTAATAATCTGTCCAAGAACTTCAAACTAGTATTTAATTTTTTGAAAGATATGAAAAGTTGGGTCTCAAGCGGAAGGAACTCCAAACATCTTTAACTAAGTTAAAAATATGGTAATGCTATTGTCTTCAACTCAGTGAAGTTAAAAAACAATCTTAAGAGAATATGGTAGTACTATAATTGTCTTCCACTTAATGGAAATTTCTGACAAGACATAGGGTTAACCTGACTCATCCCATGTGCTCCAACGAGAAAGAAAACAAAACCTACTATACATTAGTCTCTCAACGGCATGAGAAAATTATACCTGATGATAATGGCCACATTCAATATTGGCCCCAAGCATAATAATTCACTTGCCATAAATTTATCTTAATAATTAACCAGGACAAAGTAAGAAATACTTAACATATATATATATATATATATATATATATATATATATATATATATATATATAAACAAGAATTGTATTTACGGTGAATGTCTATATTTTAGAGAGATTTTATGGTTTGCTACTTGGTGACTAAGTCACTTTTTCCCTATAAATAGAGGAATTCTATTTCGTTGTAATTAATCACAAATCAATAAGAATTTCCTCTTCCTACTTTTCTCTGCAATACTCTTCTTCTTTTATTGTTTTCTTAACACGTTATCAACACGAAACTCTAACCAATTGAGTAGAGGCACATGCTTTGGTCACCAAGCTTTGGGATACATGCATGGTGCTCAACTTGTACATAATATTGAGCATAATCATTGTCAATTGATCCATGAACTTCCTTCATGAATAAATTATGGATTTAAGGTATGTATTTTACCTTATTTTTCTCTTTCAAATTCTTGAAATTCTGTAATTTGATTTTAAATACAAGCAGAGACAATAAATTTGTATTATAACTGTAATAGTTTGTGAGAAATTATAACCACCGGAAATGGTAAAATTTCTATGTCTTGCCATGATCAAATTCATGTTTGATTATGAGCATAAGAAATGGAAACTCGTCCCACTGAATTTGCTTCATTCTCATTCCCTTAAGAGAATGTGATAGCAATATGTGATAAGTCCGAAAGAAAACAAAATTATTACCGTGAAGGTATCAATAGATGCGAACGTGGCAATAAACAAAATTATAATCGCCATCATTGTGAAAATGAGAACAATAAGAATTCGCAAAATAATCACTCACTCTATGAAAGTAATATTTGTCATCAATTGACATGAGATTTTGTAAAGCACATATAGATGATTATGGTCCATTCACGATGTGAATGTGACAACATGTGATTTACAAATACATATTCATTCTTGGAAGAATATGAACGTGCTATTGGTAGTGGATATACCACACTAATATCTAGAAAGAGGTTTGAGATGAAATAAGAAAATAATTTCAGTATTATGACATGAATGGTCCTTTATCACGTACCTATTTAATTATGCCAACATATTATGGCAATGTAATTATTACAGGACAGAAGTAATAGAAGCAACTTATCTTGCCTATAATGATTTTGACCATAATGATATAACTTTCTCCTTGAAAGAGATATTCACCATATGGATGTTGATGAATATGTGGTAGTACGAAATTAATTGAAAGTTCTAGAAGAGCCAATTATACTACTGTCACGACCCAAATCCAGCTACTCGTGATGGAAACTAACCTAACCCGCTAGGTAAGCCAACTCATAACTATCCACTTCCAATAATATTAATAAGACAAATAATTGAAAGAAAATATCTCAATCTAATACATTTCCCAAGGACCGGTAGTACAAATCATGAGCTTCTAAGAATATAATTTACAAAGCTGGTATGAAGTAAATACATCATCTGTTCGAAAAGTGCATGGACAGAGTTTTATGAATTTTAAGGCTACCATGAACAAGAGGCAGCTACAACCGGAACGCAGGTACGTCTTTAAGTCCAGCCCTCGTCGAACACAACAACATCATCAGTCAACATATGCACACAAGGTGCAGAAGTGTAGTATGAGAACAACCGACCCCATGTACTCAATAAGTAACAAACCTAACCTTAGGTCGAAAGTAGTGACGAGCTGGAACAAAGGTCGTCTCCAACACCAATAGCCAACAACAACTCATAACAACGTAAAGCAAAAAATAAAAGAGGTAACTCAGAGATACAATGCTCAACTTTTTCATAGTATTCCGAAAACAGTTCTGCTTTTTAAGTATATCAGTGAAAACCCAACCCCTTTACATAAATCGTCGAAAATGTGAGTAAGTTTGAAAACTGTAATTTTTCCCAAAAGCCTTTCAACAATACATAAGATGTTTCATTTTCAGATAGCATGAGGAAAAATACATCTATATGCCTACATGTCAATATACAAGTGAAATCTTGAATGTCATCCAAAACCATGTAGTAGAAGGAAATGCATCTCTATGTATGTATCTCAAGTACACATGTCAAATGTAGTCATATCAGTGATGAACTCATGTACTCACACTCTCAGATTACTCAATCTCATCGTCTCATACTTTCCACTCATCACGCTCTATCACTCGACACACTCAGTCACTCAGTACTAATCAGGGTAGACCTAGCCCAAACATAATAACTGCTAGCAACTGCTCTCACTGGGTGTGTACAGCCTCCGGAAGCGCTCCTACAATCCAAGCACTATAATCCACACAGACAACTCACCTGTTGTAATATCAATATCTGGATATGTACGGACAACTCACGTGCTGCTGATAAGTAGGGATTTTGACCGCTTATTTGCTATATTTTACTTGTGTTTTAGCTTGAAAATGCTTAAACGTATCCCGAGAACTAATAAAATGAGCTTTCTTGCAGGAATATTGGGAAACGGGCCAAAAAAGCGAAAATCAACTCATAAAGGAGTCACAGTTGGACAAGGACAAAAACAACGCAAAAATGCTTAGAGTGCGGACCGCACAATACTATGTGCAGCCGCAAACAATGAAGGAACCTGTCAAATTCAACTTCCGAGTATATGACGCATAATTCTAGTGTGGCCGCATAAAAGAGGCTCAGAGACTTGGAAATTTTGAGAAATTAAAGTTGTGCGGACCGCACAAGTGTTTTGCGGCCGTAGAAATCAGTGTGCGGCAACATTCACTATTATACGGACCGCCGAGGAGTAGATTCAGAGAACCTCGAGTTGAAGATGTGCGGACCGCATGAATATTGTGCGGCCACAGAGGCCAGTGTGCGGCTGCACTAACAAATGTGCAGTCCGCAGAGTCAAGTCCAGATCCCAGTGCAAGCCAAGTGTGCGGCCGCACTCAGAAATGTGCGGTCCGCACAACTAGATAAAGTGCGGCCGTATCTCACTTTTATGCGACTGCAGAAGGCCCTGTTGACCAGTCAAGCTCAGAGTGCGGACCACACTCAGAATTATGTGGCCGCGGAACCTCCGTAGGGGCATTGTTGTCAGATATTTTCAGTTTAGTATAAATAGGACTTTTTGTCATTTTTAGGTTAAGTTTTATTTTGTAAGAACACCTGAGCTGTTTTTCTTTACTGCTTTAAGTAATTTTGTACTAGATTTTTCTCCAAACACTATATTTTCATCCCATAAATAATTATTATGGACTCTATCTTTATTTCTTCTTTAATTTCTGCAATTTTCATGAGTAGCTAAATTTTTAGCTAGGGTTATGACCCAACCCTAGTGTGGGTATTTAATGGGTGTTTGAATTAGGGCTTGTTTGTGATTGGGTTAGTGATATTTAGCCT
Organism: Nicotiana undulata; assembly: GCA_005239495.1. NCBI lineage: Eukaryota > Viridiplantae > Streptophyta > Magnoliopsida > Solanales > Solanaceae > Nicotiana > Nicotiana undulata. Next base: position 74,898 of record MDKH01134813.1, on the reverse strand, counting down.
AGTTCTTTCTAGAACTCAAGGATTAGTGGTTTCAAACACTGATTCATGCCTAATTGACTTAGTCTCTACTTGAGAAAGAGAGGCTAAGTCTAGGAAAACTTGGCTAACAAGAAACTGGGGTGAACTCAAGAAATTGATAGCCCCAATTAAAAGGTTGATTCTAGATATAGTAAGACCCTACTTGAGTTATTATCACTTGTATTGTTCAATACCCATTTGGACCTGAGAAAGCCAAATTGGGCAAAATCTCTCAAACTACCGAGAGTTATAGAGTGGGTATCCGTGTGTGATTGCTATATTACGACCCCGACCAATCAAACTTACCCTAGAGTTTACAACCCCTTAGGTAGCCACCTAGGTGGAAATCACGACCCTAGATCCTTTTTTTATTTGAAAAATTACTCAAAACCAAAAATATTGTCTTGTAGTTTTATACTTGCATACAATAGGACAAAGTAGAAGTATAACACCATCAATATTGTTGAAGTTTAATTTGAGTCAAAACATAAAGTCAAACTAGATATATACCTAATCCCTATTCTAACTCCCTGTAGATTCGATCCTGACCTTCGTTGGGTTTGTTATTACATCGACCGCCTCACTACTTAATTGTGGTGTGGGTTTGTCCAAGATCAATTTTTGGCGTCGTTGCCGGGGAGTTAAACAGATTTAGCTATGTATCTAGGTTTTTGTGTGTTTCGTCTTTCTTTCCTTCCGAGTGACTAATTTTTTTTTGAATTGCTTATAGGTACGAAATGGCTCTCAACAACGGCCCATCAAGAATGTGCTAGTGGGGGAGGAGGTAGATGATGATCAAGGAGATGATATTCATCTCGAACCTCAAGTAAAAAGGCGAGGCCGACCGCTTCATGATAATATCCCAAACCCTCCCCCACCTCCACCAAGAGCAGCGCACCGGGTGTTGCCGAACGAGGGATATGCAAGTGCAATAGTCCCGCCCTCGATTAGGGCAGGAAACTTCCAAATAACCAACGTGATGCTTACACTACTCGGGCAACAAGGTTTCTTCACCAGAGCTCCAAGCCAAAATGCTTACAAGCATCTCAAGGGGTTCGTCGATACTTGTTGGGGGAGCAAGCAAACAAATGTTTCCGAGGATACACTGCATTTGATGCTATTTCGGTTTTCTCTCGGGGGAAAGGCTTTGGACCTGTTAGAGATTACTCAATCATTCCATCCACACTTGGGATGAGTTAGCCGAAAGGTTCATTGCCAAATTCTTCTCTCCGGAGCACATAGCTACACTAAGGGATGTAATTCTAGCGTTCAAGCAAGAGCCCAATGAGCCATTGCACTAGATTTGGGAAAGATATCGTACCATGGTTAAATAATGTCCGAACAATGATATGACCGAGGCTGTGATCCAACATACCTTCTACAGGGGGATCAACACAACAAATCAGTGTGTGGTAAATTAACTCACCGGGGGTAACTTCATGAATACGCCTTATTCTGAAGCTTGTGAAATTTTGGATGAGATGGCGGCTACCTCCTCGGCGTGGCAAAGTAGGGCCAATGTTCCTCAAGGTGGCCCAAATGTTATTCACCTACACAAGGAGCTACATTATCAAGGGCAATATATTACAGAGTTGACAACCACAATGAACCAATTGGCCAAGGCTCAGCTTCAACAGGTTCATGGGCAGAAACAAGTGAATGTTATGGAAGGGGTGAACATGATGGTGAACAAGAGATGACAAAGAGTTCAACAAATACAAAATCTTCCGGAATAATTTGAGCAAGATAATAGTGGGTATAATCAAGGTGATTCATATGAGGAGCAAGAAGAAGTGGTGCAATATGTCAACAATTATCAAGGTCAAAGAAACAATGCTCCAAGTCAACAACAATGGAGATCACAAGGAAACCAAGGGAATGGAACAACCAAGGACACAAAGGAAATTTGAGTGGTGGCAACAACAATAACAATCAAGGAAATTGGGGAAATAAAAATAATCAAAGCAATTGGAGTTGTAACAATAATAATCAAGGGAATCAGGGGTCGGGATTTCAAAGGCCCCCGATGTTTCAACAACCAAACAACTCTCCTCCATATCCGTCACAAGGTCCTGGTTCTTCTAATAGTGAAATGAGACGGATTGAAAATATGTTTAAGCAAAAGATGGAGAAAAATGCTAACTCGGATGCTCAATTGGCCTCCCACAACACCTCGATCCGCAATTTGGATGTTCAACTTGGCCAAATTTCTCAAGCTTTAAATACTCGTCCTAAGGGGGAACTACCTAGTGATACGGTGGTGAACCTGAAGGGTTGGAACAATACGGCACATGCTATGGCCGTAACAACAAGAAGCGGAAAAGGAGGAGTTGCAAGTACCTCAAACCAAAGAAAGAATGTGGATGATGATGTGTTGGTTCAAGAAGATGACATGCCAAGCAATGATGTTCAAGACAATGAAGAGGTGATGATTGACATTGATGAAAGTGCGGAGGAGACACAAGAAGATGTGAACCCGTCTAGGGAGCACGCGATAGACATATCGGATCCGGTAGTTCAAAAGGCCAAGGAACCCATGCCAAGTCCTCCTCCTCCATATCCTCAAAGACTCGCAAAGCAAAACAATGAGAATCGATTCAAGAAATTTATTGATATTATGAAGAGTTTGTCCATACATGTGCCATTGGTTGAAGCCTTAGAAAAAATGTCGGGATATGCCAAGTTCATGAAAGATTTGGTAACAAAGAAGAGATCAATGAACTGTGAAATAATCAAAATGACTCATCAAGTGAGTGCTATTGTTCACTCCATGGCTCCAAAGTTAGAAGATCCCGGTACCTTCACAATCCCGTGCACTATTGGGAGTGCCGATTTTGTCAAAGACTTATGTGATTTGGGGGCAAGCATTAACTTGATGCCCTACTCTGTGTTCTAAAATTTGTGGATTGGGCAACCAAGACCCACATCGATGAGAATACAAATGGCGGATCAGACCATGAAAAGGCCATTGGGGATAATTGATTATGTGTCAGTTCGGGTCGACAAGTTCATCCTTCTGGCGGACTTTGTGATCCTTGATTGTGAGGTTGACTATGAGGTGCCTATTATCTTGGTGAGATATTTCCTTGAAAGCAATAGGTTGGAAATTGGCGTATATTCGGGGTATAAGCCCCGCCTTTTGCATGCACAAGATTAATTTGGAGGAGGATGACAAACCCTCCGTGGAACATCAAAGAAGATTGAATGAGGCTATGCAAGAGGTAGTGAAGAAAGAGATCACCAAATGGTTGGATGCAGTGGTTGTTTACCCTATTCCCGATAGATCGTTGTCCTCGCCGGTGCAATGTGTCCCAAAGAAAGGGGCATGACTGTGATAACAAATGATAAAAATGAATTGATCCCCACAAGAACTGTCACCGGGTGGAGAGTGTGCACGGATTATAGGAAGCTCAACAAAGTTACTCAGAAAGACCATTTTTCGCTTCCATTTCTTGATCAAATGTTGGATAGGTTGCCCATATGTGCTTTTTATTGCTTCCTCGATGGATACTACGGATATAATCAGATTCTTATTTATCCTAAAGACCAAGAGAAGACCACTTTCACTTGTCCCTATGGCACTTTTTCATTCTCGTGGATGCCATTTGGGTTATGCAATGCACCGATGACTTTTCAACGGTGTATGATGGACATCTTCACCGATATGGTGGAGGACTTTATTGATGTTTTCATGGATGATTTTTCTATGGTGGGGAATTCTTTTGAAGAGTGCTTGGATAACTTGGACAAGGTATTGGCATGATGTGAGGAAATAACTTGGTTTTAAATTGGGAGAAGTGTCACTTTGTGGTCGAGGCAGGCATTGTGCTCGGTCACAATATTTCAAGGAATGGTATTGGGGTTGATAAAGCCAAAATTGAAGTGATTTCCAAACTCCCTCCCCTACTTTCGTGAAGGGAGTGAGGAGCTTTCTAGGTCATGCGGGGTTCTACCGCCGGTTCATCAAGGACTTTTCTAAGGTGGAAACTCCTTGTCCAAACTTTTGGAGAAGGATTCCAAGTTCCACTTAAATGAAAATTGTATGAGGGAATTTGAGTTACTCAAGTATAAGTTGACTACCACTCCTATTACCACCGCACCAAGTTGGAGATTACCTTTTGAGCTCATGTGTGAAGCGAGCGATGTGGAGGTTGGAGCGGTATTGGGGCAATGTATTAACAAAATATTCCATCTGGTTTACTATGCTAGTAAGACCATGAACGAGGCCCAAGTCAACTATACTGTGACCGAGAAAGAACTCTTGGCTATTGTCTTTTCTATGGAGAAGTTCCGCCCGTACTTGATGGGTACAAAGGTGATTGTTCACACCGACCATGCGGTGCTTCGATATTTCATGAGCAATAAAGTCCCTAAGGAAAGATTGATGCGGTGGGTACTTATTTTACAAGAATTTGATCTTGAGATCCAAGATTGCAAGGGGAATGAAAACCAAGTGGCGGACCACTTGTCCCGATTGGAGGAGGAAGGGAGGTCACATGATGGCCTTGAGATCAACGATCCATTTCCCGACGAGCAACTCCTATCCATTTCTATGACCGGAAGAAGCTCAAACGGGACTTCCTGTACTACTATTTGGATGAGCCCTATCTCTTCAAAATTTGTACTGATGGTGTGATCCGAAGATGTGCACCAGAAGAAGAACAATTGGGATTTCTTGAGGCTTGCCACTCTTCTCCATACAGTGGTCACTATGGTGGAGCGAGAATGGATACAAAGGTGTTAAGTTGTGGACTCTATTGGCCTACTCTTTACAAGTACGCTGGCGATCTCGACAAGTGTTGTGATGAATGCCAAAGGACCAGTGGGATTTCCAAGAAAAATGAGATGCCCTCACCACCGTCTTGGAGATTGAAATTTTTGATGTGTGGGGCATTGATTTAATGGGTCCGTATGTGAGATCATGTGGGAATACTTATATATTGGTGGCCTTGGATTATGTGTCAAAGTGGTTTGAAGCTGGCTTTGCCCAACAATGAAGCTCAGAGTGTGGTAGCTTTCTTGAAGAAGATCACAAGGTTTGGTACTCCAAGGGCCATTATTAGTGATGGGGGATCAAACTTTTGCAACAAATCTTTTGATACTTTACTCTCCAAGTATGGTGTCACTCACAAAGTGTCGACCCCCTATAATCCTCAAGCAAGTGGACAGGTTGAAGTCTCCAACCTGGATATCAAGAGTATTGTGTCAAAGACTGTGAATGCCAACCAGACAGATTGGTCAAAGAAACTTGATGATGCTATTTGGGCTTATAGGACAACTTAAAAAACACCAATGGTTATGTCTCCGTATCTGTTAGTGTTCGGGTAAGCTTGTCACCTTCCGGTGGAACTTGAGCACAAGGCTATGTGGGAACTGAAGAAGCTTAATCTTGATTGGGATGGACCTGCCAACTTAAGGGTGGAGCAATTGAATGAGCTTGATGAGTTATGTTTATTCAAGTTCGTCCTTGTATAAAGACAAGATGAAGTACCTCTGTGACAAGTATATCCGGAACAAAGAATTCAAAGAAGGCGATCTTGTGCTATTGTTCAATTCTCGGATGCGGATGTTTCCCGGAAAGTTGAAATCTAAGTGGAGTGGCCCATTTGAAGTTGTGCATGTGACACCCTTTGGTGCTCTAGATCTGAAAAATAAGAAGAACGGGGTGTTTAAAGTCAATGGTAACCGGGTAAACATTATCTTGGCAAGGTTGACGATGTCCATGTTATGGCGTTTCTCCATTTTAAGTGATTGATGGTAACTTGCGTCGTGCCACGACGTTAAATCAGACACTTCTTAGGAGGCAATCCACGTTTCTTTTCATTTTCTTATTTTTCTTATCTTTTATATAGGCTTTGTTTTGTGCTAACTAGTTTTGAAGTGTATGCAGGAATGGGTGTACATTGCAGGGACTGTGCAAGAAAAATTGGCTAAGTGTCACAAAAATGCGGACCGCACCAGAATTATGCGGACCGCATAATCACTATGCGGCCGCACAATTCTGTGTGCGGTCGCAGAACTGGAAAGCCAAAAATGCATGCTCTCTGAAGTTTGACCTGTCTAATTTTGTTAACAAGTTGCGACCACACTCAAAATTGTGCGGTCCGCACAAATTCTGCGGTCGCACTAGCATTTGTGCGGACCACACTTAATATTGTGCGGCCGCACTCAGGTAAGGCATGAACCGACTTTGCTAGGGTATAAATAGAACCTCTGTGCACTATTCACACTTTTCCCTCTCTGAGTTCTAAAACCCTAAGCAAGCATAGTGCATATCCCATTAGTTCTCAAAATTCAACCATTTGATACGTGTAGATTCACACCTGCATTCCTCATTACTGGTATGTTCATTACATCTTTAGAATTTTTTTAATTTTTTAATTTTTTCCTTAATTTTGTTCTTTTTGCCTAGGGTTGGTTTCATGCCTAAAAATAGCAATAGTTAGTCAGTTTTGTGCTTAGAATCATGTAGGTAGTGCTTAAAGTGTTAATTAGGGCCTGGGTAAATAACTTATCATGTTTAATTTCTCAAACATTGGCTTATCTGTAAAGAAATTGTATGAAGTAAAAGTCAATGCCCGTAATTTTTAAATTGTGCGATCGCACACATTTTTTTGGGGTCTGCACAAGTAAGAGTTAAGGAAATTAATGCTTGATTTGTGCAGATCGCACCCATTATTATGCGGTTCGTAGTGGAATTGTGCGGTCCGCAGCAAAATTGTGCAGTCCGCACTGCTAAATGATTAGAAAACCCATTAGTCTGAATCTGGGGTTGTGCGGCCGCACTCACTTTTTTGCGGTACGCACTTGTGGTTGTGCGACCGCAGTGAAATTTTGCGGTCCGCACTGATGAAAGATCAGAGAACCCAGAGTCTGAACTTGGGGGTTATGCGGTCGCACTCACTTTTGTGCATTCCACACTTGTGGTTGTGCGGCCGCACTGTGAAATTATGTGGTCCGCACTCGGCTATCTGCGGCTGCACTCACTTTTGTGCGGTCCACATAGCCTCTTCTGATTCTGTTTTACTGTAACTTTTCACATGCATTTGTATACACTATGAGCTTCCATTCTAACTGATTCTTATTGCTATGTGTTGCAGACAATGGTTAGATCCCGCGGGAGAGGTGATGCACCAAAAGGGAGGGGTGAGCCCTCCCGTGGCAAGAGTAACCTACCATTTGGTGTTCAGAAAATCATAAACAAGAAAGCAACTGCCATCAGACCTCCTAACTCCTCGAACACTAGTGAATATGCCCCGTTTGGGGAAGCCTCCAAGGGCCAATCTATGGAGGTCCAACCTGAAACACAGTCCAATCACCACAAACCACATGGCGCTATCAATTGCACAATGAGACTACAGACAGCTCCTCTGCTAGTTCTGATGCAGGAAGTAAGAGTTTCGATCCCTCCTCTTCACCTCCTCCTCCCACACTAATCAATGTAGATGATGATGATGATATAATAGATGAAGGGAGAGGAGGTGACACTCGAGGGATGGCCTGGAGAGGACAAGGAGAAGAAAGATATGGGAGGGTAAATTTGTCAGCCTGACAGCCTTCAACAGGTTCAGAGAATTTTGGCCCCAAATATAGCTCACACTTGAGCGATAGCTTTTGATAAAGGATTTGGACATTCACAATCCAAATGTACTCATCACTTCTAGGAGCGAAACGGATAGAAATGGTTCACCCAAGATGTCATCCACGCAAACGAGCACTTGGTCAAAGAATTTTATTACTATGTGGCTCATATAAAGAAGGGTACCAAGGTAACCAAAGTGAGAAATCTGATAATCTGATTCGACCCATGTGCTCTGAACATATATCTGGGGTTTGAAGAAGTGGAGGCCATCCAATACTTGGAAAAACTGGCTTTGGGAGTGGCTTCTCGGCAATGGTTAGCAGAAATTCTGGCAGCTCGAGGACCACCACCTCCGTGGCTCACAGCAGGGGTCCCCATAATCCGGGCCACCCTAAATTTTGAGGCCAAAGGGTGGCAGACATTTGTATGCAGCTGCATTGACCCGTGATTGAATGATAACAACATGCCTCTTCCCCGAGCAGTCCTGGTAGCTTCAATTATGGCAGGGTATCCGATAAATGTGGGGGCCATCATGTCCACCAACATTACCTTAGCTGTCTAGAAGGAGGAGAGATCATATCCCTACCCAAACTTCCTCACTGAATACTTCAATGATCAAAGGGTGGAGCCGAGGCCGTTTGATACAAAAGTAAAGGCCAAGAAGCCTTTCTCATGGTACCACCTTCAAGATGCTGACAACCCAAAGTTCAAGGGTAAGACAACTACTTCCACTGGACAGTCTGAGGAGCCAAGGATAGTAGATACTGATTCTTCCGCTGAGCCTTCCATACCTGCCATGACTTCTACAACATCCATGCCACCACCTTCTTCATCCAGGCCATCAACTCCTTTATCAGTACCAACTTCATCCACCTATTCACAGACTGTGTTGCGAGTCTCCCAGGCATTGGCGAGTCTCAACAACAGGATGCAAGCATCTACTTCAAAGCTGTCTGACATATCCAGTGTTGTTGCAGCACAGTCCTCTCCCCCAGCAGCCCCACATGTACCTCTGTCACTGGAGGAAACTTTGAAGAAGATTCTAGACAACCAGAAGACCATAATGGAGACTCTGGTGGCATATGGGCAGGTCATTGAGGAGTTGGGGAAGCAAACAAAGAAGATGCAGAAGTCTCAGGCATCGAAGAAGTTAGTGGAGAAGTTGAGACAGGAGGTCGCCAAGATTGCATCTGCTGGAGATTTACCATTGGGACTACTCATGGAGACAACAACTCCAGCAGCACAGGCAACACTAGAGGCATCTGAGGCAGCAGCCGGCCAGCCTGAGGAGCCAGATGCTCTTGCACATATCGTTGAGGAGATGATCCAGATGCTCAGCAGCTCTGTTGTCCCTCAGCCAGGTGATGATGAGATACAACTTGAGGAGACTAAGGGTACTGAGGATGCTATGCAGACTGAGGGTGCTGGAGATGCCATGCAGACTGAGACCACTTAGGAAGTTCTCTTAACCTTTTACCCTTCCCTGTTATTATTTTTGTTAAGCATTGAGGACAATGCTTACTTTTCATTTGGGGGGGGGGGGGGGGGGGGGGGTTGGTGGTCTATTTTGATGATTGATTGAAATTGATTTTGGGCCTGCAATAACTCCGCTAAATGTTTTTTGTTTTAACTTTATTTTCTCTTTGGTATGTATATATTCTTTCCTTTCGTTGATGTATATATTCATTTTACTTCGGTTTGTATATTCATTTATCTTACTTTCCGTATTTTATTTCGTAGCTTCTTTAGTTTGTCTTTCTTAGTAGTATAACTTCTTATCTACTTTAGTAGTTTCTTTTGAATTTACTAGCTTTTTCTTAGGTTTTAGTGAACAATAAGCCTTTGGTTTTCTTAATGCCACGGTTCTTTCCGAAGGTGGATCTTGCGTGAACCAGGTGGCTCTTCCCAACGATGGATAGCGTGACAACCTTATTATGGTATTGAGTTAGTTTTTGACGTTTAGGTAAAAAGAAAGTAGTAGTAATGAATAAAAGGGTCGAGCATGTTTCACTTGGTACCAACACACTTAACTATGTGCTTATGGTTAAAATCAAATTTTTGTAAAGAAATATCTCTAGTTAGTGACTTAGGCAATCATCAAATGGTTTAGTTGAACCGTAGAGATTTTCCTTCTTGAATGCGGTTGTTGTGGGCCCTTGACTTCTTTCTCTTTAACAATCCGATTGTGTGAGAGGTGAGGTACTTTGTTACAAGTCCAAGTACCCATGCGAATGGTCTAGAACTTGTCTCGAATGTGTTTCTAGGCGAAATTCTATGTTAGCTTGGCTTGGGAAGTGATTGTAGGATCTACTTGGCACGTTTTGAAACCTTTCATGGCCCATTAATGATATCATCCTTAGTAAACACGTTTGATCCTAAAGACTTTCTTTTCAATAACCACATTACAAGCCTTTAACCGTTTTGTAGTGACCCTCTCTTGGCACCCAATGTTTCTTTAGCACTAATTTAATTCAAATGGCAATAACATAAGTTTGTGGGAGAGACGAGGATCTTAAAGATGGTTTCAAGGCACAAAAAGACAAAAGAAATGAAAAAGAGAAAAAGGCAAAGAAAAAGAAAGGAAGAACAAAGAAAAACACAAAAAGAAAGTGAATATTGTGAAAGGGTTGAAAAGATGCAAAAGAAAGAAAAAGTGAGAAGCATGGAGAAAGAAAAGAAGGAGATCGTGAATAGAATGACAAAGAAAGAGTGATTTCAAGTCTCTCTAATCCCTCTAAGGGAAAAGAAAATGACTCAAAGAGTCGTCAAAGTATGAGCCAACAAGAGAATATGAAGTGCTAAAGGAAAGATGAACCGATTCCAATCCGATATTACCCTCCCTAATCCAAAAGCCTTCTTGATATGTCGAAAAATCCCTACGTGATTTCTAGCCGAGCAAGCTTACATTAGTGGTGATCTATATGAGGGGCAAGCATATGGCACTTAGAGCCGGGCTTGTGACATTCTTTTAAGAGTGATGAGCGATTCTTCCTCGAGTCATTGTTTTGAATTCTTCATTCGTGAGTGAGATGAGCCTTCAGAGAGTATTAGAGGAGGAGTTTGGGATCCACACCGACTTGCATGAAAGTGCGAGCTTCCTTGATTATCAAATCCAACCCTTGATGCTCAAGTGTCACATTAGATCCGTTTGTGCTTCAATTTTCAAATCATAGGCTTGTTAATGATGCATGAGCGTGGGGGTAATTGTTGGTCCCAATTGATTTTTGTTGTGACTTAACTTAGGACATCTGAAATATCCCTTTTTCTAATGGAGGTGGGAATTGCCTTAATTTCTCGAGGACAAACAAAAGCTTAAGTTTGGGGGAGTTGATAAGTAGGGATTTTGACCACTTATTTTCTCTCTTTTACTTATGTTTTAGCTCGAAAATGCTTAAAGGTATCCTGAGAACTAATGAAATGAGATTTCTTACAGGAATATTGGGAAACGAGCCAAAAAGTGAAAATCAATCCAAAAGGAGTCAAAGTTGGACAAGTAAAAAACCATGACAAAAGTGCTTAGAGTGCGGACGTCACAATACTGTGTGCGGCCGCAAACAATGAAAGAACCCTATTAAATTCAACTTCAGAATATGCGGACAACATAATTCTAGTGCAGCCGCAGAAGAGAGGTTTAGAGACTTCGAAATTTTGAGAAATAGTCAGTGTGTGGCCACATTCACTATTATGTGGACCGCAATAGAGTAGATTCAGAGAACCTTGAGTTGAAGATGTGTGGACCTCATGAATATTGTGCGGCCGCACTAACAAATGTGCAGTCCGCAGAGTCAAGTCCAGATCCCAGTTCAAGCCAAGTGTGCGGCCACACTCAGAAATGTGCGGTCCGCACAACTAGATGAAGTGCGGCCGCATCTCACTTTTATGCGACCGTAGAAGGCTTTGTTGACCAGTCAAGATCAGTGTGCGGACGACACTCAGAATTATGCGGTCGCACAACCTCCGCATGGGCATTTTTGTCAGATATTTTCAGCTTAGTATAAATAAGACTTTTTGTCATTTTTAGGTTAAGTTTTGTTTTGTAAGAGCACCTGAGCCGTTTTTCTTTACTTCTTTAAGTAATTTTGTACTAGATTTGTCTCCAAACACTAGATTTTCATCGTATAATTAAATATTATGGATTCTATCTTTATTTCTTCTTTAATTTCTGCAATTTTCACGAGTAGCTAAATTTCTAGCTAGGGTTGTGACCCAACCCTAGTGTGGGTATTTAATGGGTGTTTGAATTAGGGCTTGTTTGTGATTTGGTTAGTGATATTTAGCCTAGTTCATGCTAGAACTCAAAGATTAATGGTTGTAAACACTGATTCATGCCTAATTGACTTAGTCTCTACTTGAGAAAGAAAGACTAAATCTAGGAAAATTTGGCTAACAAGAAACTGGGGTGAACTCAAGAAATTGATAGCCCCAATTAAAGGTTGATTCTAGAGATAGTAAGACCCGACTTGAGCTATTATCACTTGTTTGTGCAATACCCATTTGGACTTGAGAAAACTAAATTTGGCAAAATCACTCAAACTACCGAGAGGTATAAAGTGAGTATCCGTGTATGATTGCTATATTACGACCCTAACCAATCAAACTTACCCTAGAGTTTACAACCCATTAGGTAGCTACCTAGGTGGAAGTCACGACCCTAGATCCTTTTATCATTTGAAAAACAACTCAAAACCAAAAATATTGTCTCGTAGTTTTATACTTGCATACAATAGAACAAAGTAAAAGTAGAACACCATTAATATTGTGGAAGTGTAATTTGAGTCAAAATATACAATCAAACTAGATATACACCTAATCCCTAATCTAAATCCTTGTGGATTCGATCCTGACCTTCGTTGGGTTTATTATTGCATCAACCGCCTCAATACTTAATTGTGGTGTGGGTTTGGCCGAGATCAACTGCACGGACAACTCACGTGTTGTACGAAAAACTCACCTGCTGTAATATCAATACCTAGATCCGCACAGACAACTCATGTGCTGCACGGAGAACTCACGTGCTATAGTATCAATATCTGGATCCGCACGGAAAACTGATGTGCTGCACATGCAACTCACGTGCTATAATATCAATATCTAGATCCACACGGACATCTCACGTGCTATAGTAACAATATCTCACAATCAGGCCCTCGTCCTCAATCAGTCATCAGTCTGTCCAGTCTCTCCCTCATGGGCTCACAATGTCATGAAACTAGCCCGAAAATGATGATATGATGTATCAATAAAAAACAACAGAGACAGAGATATAATATGTAATGAATGAATATGACTAAGTACGAAACAATGCAATCAATAAGTCAATAGCAAGAAAAGACCACTATGGGTCCCAATAGTACCATCATATAGCCTAAACATGATCTGTAGCATGATTGACAACTCAATTACTTTAGTACGTAAAGATTTCACGGTTATAGATAAGATCAGGTAACTACACAGTACCACGGAAATAACGAAGTCACAACTTACACGGTGCACGCCCACACGCCCGTCACCTAGCATGTACGTCACCTCAACCCTAATCATACAACACGTAATTTGGGGTTTCATACCCTCAACACTAAGTTTAGAATTGTTACTTACCTCGAACAAGCAAATTCCAATACCAAGCAGGCCAAGCGAAGCTCCTAAAATGCCATCTCGCACGTACCGACCTCTGAACGGCTCAAAACTATCCAAAAGTAACTCAAATACATCAAATAATGCCAAAGGAAACAAAGACATCGATAAAAGTTGAATCTTTAATCAAAGCCCAAAAATCGACCAAAAAGTCCAACCCGGGCCCACACCCGAAACCCGGCAAAACTCACAAAATCCGACAACCCATTCATTTACGAGTCCACCATACTTGTTTCACTCAAATTCGTCTCCAAGTCTATGTTCAAAACGTAAAAGTTCACATTACGAAACTTTAGGTTAAAACCACCAATTTCTCTTTAAAATTCATCAACCAATTGCCAAAAATAAAGATAGATTCATGAAATAAGATCAAAACCAAGTGTAGAATACTTACCCCAATCCTTGTGATGAAAATTGCTCCAAATATCACCTCAATCCGAGTCCCACATCTCAAAATATGATAAAATAACCAAAACCTCGATTTTATAGCTTCTTCCCAGCAGATTCCACATTTGCGGACAAGTGGCCGCATCTACGACCTTCGCTTTTGCAGGAAAAGACTCGCATTTGCGAGACAAGCCGCTTCTGCGATGACTATTGTCGCATTTGCACTCACGCTTCTGTGCTTGAAGAACCGCTTCTGTGAAGCCTCCCATCCAGCTCTCACCTTGCTTCTGCGACTGCATTGTCGCTTTTGAGACCACCGCACGTGCGCATATTCAACCGTAGGTGCGCAACACCAGCACCACCAGCTACCAGCAACCAAATAAGAATGAGAAATGGCCCAAACCTCGTTCGAAACTCACCAGAGCCACTCGGGACCCCGTCCAAATATACCGACAAGTTCTATAACATAACACGGACATACTCGAGACCTCAAATAACACCTAACAATATTGAAACGACGAATCCCACCTCAATTCGAACTTGAAGAACTTTGAACTTTGAACTTTTCAACTCCCAAAACTCATGCTGAAACATAGCAAATCAATCCGAAATGAACCTAAATTTTGCACACAAGCCCCAAATGACATAACGAAGCTATTCCAATTCCCGGAACCACAATCTGAACCCGATATCCACAAAGTCAACTCCCGGTCAAACTTATGAATTTTCCAAACCTTCAAATTTCCAATTTTTTCCAATTTGTGTTGAAACCTTCTAGAAACATCCAAATGCAAATCCGAGCATATGCCCGAGTACAAAATCACCATATGGACCTATCAGAGCCATCAAAACTTCGTTCTGGGGTCATATTCACAAAAAGTCAAACGTGTTCAACTCTTTCAATTTAAAGCTTCAATAATGAAATTCACCCTTCCAAATAGATTCCGAATAACTTGAAAACCAAAACCGACGATGTTTATCATGCCTGTAAACTACCGAGCGAAGTGAAAATGCTCAAAACGACCGGTCGGGCCGTTACATCCTCCCCCACTTAAACATACGTTCGTCCTCGAACGTGCCAAAAGTTGTTCGTAAGCCATCAAATCACCGTTTAACCTTACCATGCACATACCCAGGGGTGATCCCACATCACCCTAATCTTTATTAGCCTGACAACAGAACATAACTGAAAATCCTTAATTCAACCTTAGCCCGTGAACCTTAGAATCCAATTTCCAATATCCAGAATTTCTTATAAGACCCGCATCTCGCATCTACACATTGTATAAGTCTAAACAAGGTGTATCAAAGCCATAACTGTAACCCAATACACAATCACATGATATACCACATAAATCACATACTCATAGCAAAAACTTCTAATCATCGTAGCTTCTTAAAACAACCCAATATCGGTAATAACCTCATATAAAAAAAAACCTCGTTCTAAAACCTTCGTACACTGCCGATGATGAAAGCAACATGCGGACACTCATAACCAATAATCAGATCAACAAGCCATGGAACTCCCTCTCCTTCGACAAGATCTATAGCTAATTTCTGAGTCGACTTCCGGTATTATTCTTCCGTAGTCAAATTTGATAGTATACATTCTAGGTTCAATGACCTCATCTCGTCAAACACAACCACTTTAGTGACTTGCCACACCAATACAACCTAAAGCCACAACTCATGCAATCCGTCCACCAATAAGCAACAATCCAAATGTACTCCATCATGGAAAATGACTCACGCGAGAAAACCATCCCGCAAGTTCAACAAGTACCACCATAATCGCAATGCTACGAACCCACTATACATAGTAGAACCCAGACACACGAATCTGACACAAGGAATCATCTCTCAACATAACTCCATTTCAATACGCGACCCCATCCAAACACTAGTTCATACGAGATACTTCAAGCCGCCCTGCTCAAAAGCAATTACCACGCGCAACTCGACATCAAGTACCCAAGGTGCATGATCATAACCACGGAGAAGAAAATGGCACAATTCCATAAAAACCCAAAAGAACACAACCAATGCGCACTTAATCATGTATCAACCAAATTCCTATCTCACTCAAATTCCGTTTTAAGGCCACAATAGAACCGCGCCATACGTGCATATAACCAACGAATCACACCCTTCGTAGCATAGAAGAGTAATACATAGAACATATCAAAACACGAATAAGCTCAACACCAACCGAATGGCACATCCCTCAACAATAGCAGTACGGAGTCAACCAATCCGACCCGATGTAGAATATACATCCTCATTGGGCC
The DNA here is from genome assembly GCA_005239495.1 of Nicotiana undulata. Lineage (NCBI taxonomy): Eukaryota > Viridiplantae > Streptophyta > Magnoliopsida > Solanales > Solanaceae > Nicotiana > Nicotiana undulata. The sequence goes on along the minus strand of MDKH01134813.1, from coordinate 58,986 downwards.
TACCAATGGACCCCAAATCAAATTTGGTCACCCACAAATAGATACATAACCCTCCAAAAATCCACATGATTGAATCATAAGACATACTATCATGTGTCTAGCCTTGGCCACATCTTCATAGTCCACAACCACGAAACAATCTGCTCATGAGAACTCCCAGACACCAAATCCATAGAACACTTGCATCACCATATCTGATCCCAACTCCACCGCTCGAATATGTAACACATCTCTCATACACGATCATCCCACGAGGAATACTTTTAGAATTCTTCTGTGCCACATAGCACAAATCTGAATATCAATGGTAGATCAAGTCGGCGAGCACCACAATACCAATGAAGCATCCGTAATTCAAAACACAATGCACCTTCTGAAATGCGCACCCTCCTCAAGCAATACCAAGTAGTAGTATCATTCACCTAGTCATCTAAAACTGTCCATGCTGTCTAAGAATTTATGTCCTTCCATTCAAAACTAACTTGTGACCTTGCACCTGCAAATCTCAATCCCACACAACAGACTACATCGATCATGCCATCATATGAAAAGCACGGGAATCTCATAATCCACTCCAAGTCACAAGCAAACTACATACTCAATTAGCCATGAACCTTCCAATTGATCTCATCTAGGAGAAAATCACATACGCAACATGTTCCTCACGCTAGTAGGAGATATCCACCTCGAACCGTGATAGAAATCATCGAGAACTCTTCAAAACCCATTTTCACATAACCAAGCCATCAAAACTGAATCTCTCTAACTCAACCAAGTCACGCAAGTCGCCAAGCCCAAGATTATTGCCACAAAACACCTGTAGAAACTCACTACATCATAAGTACCGAAAGAACCGAGCATATCCATTACTGTGTTGATCCGACCTACTACCAAGATGTCCTATTTCTCGGAGTTCCTTCCAAATTGCCTTCAAATTGATACTTCTCCTTGCTAGAACACCACGATCCCTAACCAAGACTTACACCACGAACTCTAGCATAAAACCACACCCCCCCTAAAGCCCATAAGCCGCTAAATTCTCTCTCAAGCACCCCAAAAGTACCACAACCAACATACCCACTCTTAAGAGATCTTCTGCGAACCCAAAACTGTTTTCCTTCACCTCCTTGATACTGAAGTGTATAATCCACAATGTTATAGAAATGCCACAAGTCTCGACACCATCCAACTTAAATCTCAACTTCTTTACCTATACAAATTCGAAAAGTTCTCAATTGCTACACATAAATCTTGAATCGATTAGAACCATTCTCGTGAGTTATCCACTCTACTCATATCTCAATTGCACTGCCCAAACGGCCGAACGACCTGTGCCCCTTTAGCGCAAAAACAACCAAAGAAGAAATACACACCTCTAAGCTACCGAGTGAACCCTACTCCATGCGCACTACCTCTTTTACGAATAACAACTCAATCACTCAAATATTCACGTATACCCATAGAGCGTAACATAACCCATATCAAGAAATTCCGTTACTCGAGTCATCTTTGATCTCAACCTCTGCAAGTCATAACTGATTCACAAGTATACCTCAAACCAAAACCAATACAACACATAACCGTGCAATCAACTCGTCGTTAGCAGACTCCCCTACTTGTCTCAAAGCCATGGAATAAAACATTTGATAACTCGCAATAACCGTACCCTATTACGGTCATAATACCACAATGAGATTCAACTAAATCCTTCATAAGCTCATGTAACACCAACCATCTAATACCTCAAATCATCTGCAATTCTCGTATTCATCCGCGTGACTGTCAGGTCAATTATTACAACCGATCCAAACTCAAATCGCACAAATATAACCAACTGGTAGAAAAGAAAGCCTCCATACAACATCATAAAAATCACACATCTGTAGATTACCTCACGGGTTATAACCCACTTGCTTAGCCTCAACTGACATCTCTTTATACTCTTTCACAACCACAACTACTACACAATCACTTAATCTTCCTGAGTCTGAACTCACCAACAAGGCATGAGAACCTAATTCGTTACATAGTTAAACAACTTGAAAGACTCTCCAATGCACTCATAACTCGAGACTATATGTCAAATCAAGACAAAAATCAAACACCCGATAATCCTTTCTACATCTCAAGCAAACTCTTATCGTCACACTCAAACCATATGAGCACATCTCGTAGTCACATCATACCCATCACAAAGCCATCCAACCACTCGTCGAGCCACAAATTCTGCTCATAGGGACATTACCGCACTTACAAGTCCAAAAGCACGTGCTCACACAACCGCAACCTCCGTGCTCCAGCTAGAGTCAAAACTCGGCCTCCAGTCCCCCAGACTAGCCCATCATCAGCATAATGAAATAACATCTCGCACCTCATGCATAGGGTCACAAGCCATCGATGCACATCTAATACCAAGCGCACACATGCGCATACTAACGTGTGGAAGGAATTCAAAGAGTTACGCTTCAAGCTGAATCAATATCGCACGATAAGGAAAGAAAGATAGGAAATATATCCTAAATGTCCTGTAGCCTCTCGAAGATAGGTATGGATGTCATCATACCGATCCGCAAGACTCTACTAGACACTTGCTCATGACTTGTAGAACCTATGAACCTAGGGCTCTAATACCAACTTTTCACGACGCAAAATACAACTAGTCGTGTGGCACCTAACCCAACCCGCTAGGTAAGCCAATTAATAACTATCCAATTCCAATAATATTAATAAGATAATTAATTGAAAGAAAACATCTGAATCTTATACATTTTTCAAGGACTGGTAGTACAAATAATGAGCTTCTAAGAATATAATTTACAAAGATGGTATAAAGTAAATACATCATCTGTTCGAAAAGTACATGGACATAGTTCTATGAATCTAAGGCTACCATGAACAAGAGACAACTACAACCGAAATACAGGTACATCTTCAAGTCTAGCTCCCGTCGAACACAACAACATCATACGTCAACATGTGCACGCAAGGTGCAGAAGTGTAGTATGAGTACAACTGACCCCATGTACTCAATAAGTAACAAACCTAACCTTAGGTTAAAAGTAGTGAGGAGCTGGAAAAAGGTCGGGTCCAACACCAATAGCCAACAACAGTTCATAACAATGTAAAGCAAATAATAAAAGAGGTAACTCAGAGATACAATGCTCATCTTTTTCATAGTTTGTCAAATATAGTTCCGATTTTCAAGTATATCAGTGAAAACCCAACTCCTTTACAGAAATCGTCGAAAATATGAGTAAGTTTGAAAACTGTAATTTTTCCCAAAAACCATTCAACAATACATAAAATGTTTCATTTTCAGATAGCATGAAGAAAAATACATATCTATGCCTACATGTCAGTATACTGGTGAAATCATGAATGTCACCCAACACCAGGTAGTAGAAGGAAATGCATCTCTATGCATGTATCTCAAGTACGTATGTCAAATGCAGTCATCTCAGTGGTGAACTCATGTACTCACACTCTTAAAGTACTCCATCTCACAGTCTCATACATTCCACTTATCACGCTCAATCACTCGACACACGCAGTCACTCAGTATTGATCAGGGTAGACCTAGCCCAAATATAATAACTGAGAGCAACTGCTCTCACTGGAGTTGTACAGACTCCGGAAGGGCTCCTACTGTCACGACCCGAAATTTTCACTGTCGGGACCGTGATGGCGTCTAACGTTGAACCCGCTAGACAAGACAACATGATTATTCATTTTACATTATTCCTTAACTATTAATAATGAATAGATAAATAACCAGATTGAAAAGAGTTGAATTTAAAGGACACATCGTAATGTAAATGTGTTTCATTTCAATACTTTACGAAATTGCACCAAAATTTAGCCAAATCCCAGAAACAGTGGAGTCACAGCTCACGGACTATCTAAGAAAAGTACAATTAGCAGTCTGAAAGAAATAATACATTTGTTTTCTGAAGTACTAGAAACAAAAATAAAGGAAAGTGGAAGGGGACGCCGAGGACTGCGGACGCCTGCATGACTACCTCAGTGTCTCCGAGTGGACTGGAGGAAACTGCCTAACTCAATATCCAATGTGTCCTGTACCGGGATCTGCACAACAAAAAGTGTGCAGGTGTAGTATCACTACAACCGACCCCATCTACTAAGTAAGTGCCGAGCCTAACCTCGGCGAAGTAGTGACGAGGCTAGGATACAACAAATAATATCACCTGTGCAATTCAATAATATATAAAAGAAATAACGACAAGAAGTAAATAGTTAAGTACAAAAACGGGGGAAAGCATGCTGGGGAAAAGGAGGTAGCAATTACTGAAATAACAGAACAAGGCAACAGTTTAAATATCAAAATAACAACAGGAATTAACAACACAGAACAAACAAGTGCACGACATCACCCTTCGTGCTTTTACTCTCATCCTCACAATAAGTAAATAGAAACGACACGGCATAACCCCTCGTGCTACAATATAGTAACATGGCACGGAATGTCCCCTCGTGCTAAAATATCATAAACATGGCACGGAATGTCCCCTCGTGCTAAAATATCATAAACATGGCACGGAATGTCCCCTCGTGCTAAAAGATCATAAACATGCACAGAATGTCTTGAGCTTCTGAAAGCTCGCCTCACACTCATCTGACCACCTGAATTGGGCACCCTTCTGAGTCAACCGGGTCATCGGGGCTGCAATAGATGAAAAGCCCTCCACAAACCGATGATAGTAACCTGCTAAGCCCAAGAAACTCCGAATCTCCGTGGCTGAAGTGGGTCTAGGCCAGTTCTTGACTGCCTCTATGTTCTTAATAGTTCCATAGCCAATTACAGAATTATCAGATAGCTTCACATTAACAATAATCTTCTTCCAAACTTCCACAATACTGATAACGAGATACGATGCTTGAAGACCTCGCAATTATTAGCGTGTCTCGTTTAACGCCACATGGCGGCCACCTACCTCGTAGGTTAAAGCTCAATAATATAACACGGATTCGGCAAATTATGCACAGAAAATTTTATACAAGTATTATAGAAAATTTTATACAAGCACAGAAAATTCATGTTAGGTTTCAAATAAACCTAACAGGCATGACTCCCTACTAGTACTATAGTAAAGGTTTTAATTTCACAAAGAAAAGTCTAAACACAAGAATTTTCATCATCAGGATCTCGTCCTTATATAACTTCCACCGCGGCTCGTAGCCCGATATAAACCTCTCAAATAATATTAAAATGCGAGGATCTCATCCTCAATTCTGAATCACAAGTAATATGCATATCATGCCAATCAAAACATTTTATTTTATTCTTTTAAATATTTTCCATTAAACAAAAATCACATCACATAATGATAGATGAAGCTATCCCCCAATAGGAGTTTTCACATAAGTAGATTTAAGAATTATGAAGCTCGCTCATAAGTGGAGCACAATAGGAGGACTTTCCTCGATACTCAAAACCAAATCAAGTTAAAGAAGTTATCAATTTATAATAACTAGAGATTGTCCTTGTAATAGTACCATATGATCTAACGACCTCAGTCATACCATAGAAAATATATCGACGGGCTGGGTCTCCACCTCTAGGAGTCTGTCACGACCCAAATTTTCCTTCGTTGGGTATCGTGATGGCACCTAGTCTTAGGGACTAGGTAAACCTAACAGTTATTGAATAACAACAATAATAAAAGGAAACCTAACAGTCTCGATATAGAATCTTGATAGAATTTACAAATTTTTCCAAAACCGGTAATACAAGTCATAAGCTCTACGAATCTCCTACGACTTCTAAATACAGCTGTTTGGAGTTAAATAAAACAGTGCATTAATACTACTTATAAGAAGGTGACTCTGAAGCCTGCGAACGCAGTAGCAGGTTACCTTGAGTCTCCCCGGTAATCATCCACGCAGCTACTACAATATGTACCTGGATCTGGACACAAAAATGTGCAGAAGTGTAGTATGAGCACACCACAGCGGTGCCTAGTAAATATCAAGACTTACCTCGGTGGAGTAGTGACGAGGACTGGTCAAGACACCACTGGTCTACAAAATAATTGACATGAATATAGAAATATCCGAACACTACATCTATCTAAGACTTCACGGAATAATTTACAACAATGACAATATAATGCGGAAGGAAATTACAGAAATTAACCAACGAAACGGGGGGGGGGGGCACAGAAAGATGGACAGCAAAAACAAGCCAAACCGGAAGAAAACACAACGCAATAGAGAACACCAATAACTCATTGTTCACATCGGGCCTTAGCCATTAAAATCCATAAACTGGTGGAAATCTTTAAACAGCAGTTCATATGAAAAACTTTGCAGATATAATCATTTTAGTATAGAAAGATCTCCTTTGAAAACATACTTACTCCAAATGTATATATAAGTATATTTAATAGAGAGAAATACCAAAAACATAGTTTCTTTCAAAATACGGAATTTCCAAATATGCCTTCCCAATAAGTGGCTTCCAATTATCATTTTATGCAAGACGAATGCTTTTCAAATGTACCATCGATGTAAAAGTCCTTCAGACATAATCTCCCTCGAAACCATTACTTTTTTAAGAATACTTTTCAATAGAGTCTTTTGTTCATAGTCTCCTCAAGGTAAATCTATCGGAACCCAGTCCGAAACTCAAGAATTGCCATGTAGTACGGGAGGAATCTCAAGTCTTGTCAATAATGCAGTAAGAGATCAACATGAATATCCAAATTAAAATAACGGAATACTAACACTTAAACAAGTGCAGCAAATATAGGAAACAATAATGATGAAGCAAATATCAATAGAAAATATCAAGGAGAAGACAACGGAAACAATAACAAGATATCAAACAGAAATCCACAGACATAATGATACAAAGACAAGTTCACGGCATCACCCTTCGTGATTTTACCCTCATCCTCACAATAAATAAATAAAAATAACAGCACGACATGACCCCTCGTGCTAAAATATCATAAACATGGCACGGAATGTCCCCTCGTGCTAAAATAACATAAACATGACACGGAATGTCCCCTCGTGCTAAAATAACATAAACATGGCACAGAATGTCCCCTCGTGCTAAAATAACATAAACATGGCACTGAATGTCCCCTCGTGCTAAAATAACATAAACATGGCACAGAATGTTCCCTCGTGCTTTACACTCTTCCTCACTCAAACAATATCAAGAACAACAATTTGGCAAGGAAAATCAACAATAAGAACCATAAATCACAACATCCCTGCAAGGGAGTGAACAATGAAATCAAAAATAGTAATAGAAACCATACCATCCCGGCAAGGGAATCAACAATGAAAGCAACATCATCCCGGCAAGGGAATCAACAATGAAAGCAACATCATCCCGGCAAGGGAAAACAGCTATAACCAACCTCGCCTAAATAGTTAACTTCACGGAATAAAACTCGGATTGAACAAAGGACCAGCAACAGACAACATCAAGGAATATCAATAACATAAATGTTTAACAACCAGACCTAGGTAGAACTTAAGGGAAAAGTCATATAAGTCACAATGCAAGACTTACAGACATGCTTGACTCCAACGAATAGATATTCTAACTACACCTAGTCAACTATAGGGCTAGATGGCACTAATTATAGTCAATTAGGCAATTTAAGAAGAAATATAGCATGACGATAAGAGAGGTAGAATGTTCAGTTGAGTCAATTAAGATCAAATAGTCAACGAAGGAATCCAAACGCAAGTGATTCTAATTTAAACAGGAAATGATGAGATTAACAACCAAGGATTCAAATGTAGCAATTACAATTCATACACAGGTAACACAAGAACCTACGAATCCTAAAAGGGAAATCTAATTGCAAATAAGTCCGAGTACGCACTCGTCACCTCGCATACACGGACTACAATCAACCAGGAAGACTCAATCCAAAGGGGTAGTTTCCCCACACAAGGTTAGGCAAGATACTTACCTCGTTTCGCAACCAAATTCAAGATTCCAATAAACCTTCGCCTCGCAACTTTGTGTCTGAAAGCTTCACATCTAATCACAAACAATTCAATATACTCAATACGAATCGTAGGAATTAATTCCATATAAAATTATTAATATTCTGGATTAAAATCTGAAATTCATTTTAAAATCGATAGCGGGACCCACGTTTCGAATCCCAGAAAAAAGTTATTATATTCGAACACCCGTTTCGATACGAGTTCAACCATACAAAAACTATCGAATTCCGACATCGGATGACCTTGCAAATCCTAAATTAAAGTTTTGAAGATTTCTACCATTTTCAGCCCAATCTTTACCTATTTAAATTCAACAATCTTCCCACAACCTTATTGTTACAAGCATGTATAACTAATACTTTCACACCCAAGAATCATTCTCCTAATCCTCCATCTTTACCCAAAAATCTAAATTAAAGACTAGGGTATGGAATCCTTACCTCTTAGATGAAGATTTTTGTGATTGGGTTCCTTGATTCTTGAAGATTGATTCAAGATTGGATGGTTTGAATGTTGGGTTTCCTCCTTATCTCTATAAAATGCTCTCATCTCTCTCTATTGCTCAGAGAATCACCCAAAAATAAACCCCAAAACCTATTTATCAAAATGGGGTCGGGTTATGAAAAAAGGAAGATTAAGCCTCCGAAACAAGGTCTGCGATCGCATAATGCGTCGCAGAATGGGCATGCGGACCGCATACGCGTTGCATAACTCGGTGCCTAAACCTGGGCAGTTCTGGAGCACTCTGCGACCAGTTTTGCGGTCGCATAATCGCTCCCACGGGAACGCATTTTTCCAGAGTTTGGTAATTTGATCATAACTTTGTCAAGAAATGTCCCAATGACAAACGGTTTGACGAGTTGGAAACTAAACTCAAAGATATTTAATTGGATAGGTTATAAACCATATAACTCTTCATATATTGAGAGATATGCTCGTCCAAAGTAGGGTCTTGTGCGCATTCTCTTGGAATATTAGTCTATTATGCAATTTTCCAATTTGGCTTGGACTTAGAACTTTCCTTAGACCCCATATATCTTATAATATTCCTCTTACACTTATTATCATATCCAATTGGTATCCAACATATTAATCGACCTCATCCGCACATAAAATAATATAATTATAACACGTCAACTTTCTAATTTCGCCAAAATTCGCCGAATTGTTCTACGGACTAACAAATCCAAATCCGAACATACGCCTAAGTCCAAAATCATCATACGAAACTATTGACATCATCAAATCTCCATTTTGAAGTCATTTTCTCAAAAGTCAACTCTCTGGTCAACTCTTTCTATTTAAGCTTCCAAAACTTAAATTTTTCTTCCAGTTCGACTCCGAATTATCCGGAAACTGAATCTAACCATGAATGCAGTTCGATATACAAAATGTGAATCTGTTTATGACCTTACACCACCGAACGAAGCTTAAATTCTCAAAATGACAGGTCGGGTCGTTATAGAGTTTGACCTCCACCTCTAACATTCTGACCCCCGCTCTAGCTGGTCATGTAAGTGGAATAGTAACTGCAATGAGGCATGTAGCCTGAGTGCTCTAATGAAATGATTCAGCTTCTCATACTGGGTTTATACCAAATAACTGGAACAACCGTTGGAGGAATCTCGTATCAGCGGTGCATTAAAAGAACTCATTGAAGCACCCCGAGTAATCAGATATATGGACTGGGCTGGTCGGTTGCCCGAGCACCTACCATAATAATTTTTTATTGCAAAGTAGAATCCACTGAATCTTTTAGAACCTCGATACCTCTTAGTCTCCTTAGATTCCTCTTTTCCTCATCCCGGACACATTCTAGCATCTAAGCAATTTCTACCACTAGCCGAAATGAAGTATTAACTCGCCCTGAGTCGTACAAAATTTTTTTTACAATCATATCCGAGTCCTTCAATGAGTCTGGGGACTCGCCCTCTGGCTATATGAACCGAAGTAGGAGTATGATGGGATAACTTATCAAACCTGATGGCATATCCTCACACCGTCATGGTGACCTGACGCAACCATTCAAACGTTATGCACCAAGCATTATGGAGAGCCCGAGAAACAAACTCTTTCAAAAGCATTTATGAGAACTGAGTCAAGTAGTTGATGTTGACTCAACATTGCTGAGCTACCCCATTTAATCATATACTCTTCGTTATTCTTTGGGGTTACTCTCACCCTTATTGATGCAAAATGATCACAAAAGTAGAGCTCTATACAGATAAATCTTGGCACGAACCATATAGTCTAGAAGCTCGTCAACCACTGTACTCCCTCTGGAGCACCTCAAAATCCGCAACCGTGACTTCCACGCTGAGTAGACCTTCTGTGGGGTTAAAGTTGGTTATATAACCCCTTTGGTGCTGAGGGATAGGGTTATTAAGGAGGTAGACACATCGCAAGTCCTAACTTTATCTCTTGCAAAATCCCAGGCCTTATACATTTCAGACCAAATTCGATATAACACATGACCCCGCAATCTATTCCTTGACAGTGGACTTCTCCACTTGGCACGAAGTCGTAGGTCACAACGTCTGAGAATCCACAATGTTAAACTTCACAACTCATATAAATCAACTCTGTTGCTTTCAACTTATTCCCATGTTCTGCAATACTTCACAGCAGCGGTCAAGAAAATCATGTGGGTCCTCAAAAGATGTACCACTTAATTAGAGTGGGAATAGTTTGGTAAACTTTCCCAACCTCAATAAATAGGCTAGTGCATCCTGTAACACTGGAGTAGCTATAAATTCTTCTGGAATCTGAACTAGTCCAACATGTACTGACTGAGCTAGAGCCTCCGCGTCTAGATCTATTTGAGGCTTTACAATAGGTGTTGTTGATGTTCGAGCTCTTGACTAAGCTCTGCTTCTGTATCTTCCCCTAATCGTAGTTTTCATGGGGGCTCCATTTCTTGTCCAGTTGTAGACGCATTGTGTGTTGTCGATATTTGCGAGAGGACAAGAATAGACGAGTTAAATCATTAGTGATAGAATACATTCGCACGATAAAGTAGAATAGAAGTGAAATTGTTCCTAACTTTATAGACTCTGAGAGATAAGTACAGACGTCTCTCTACCGATCCCTCAGACTCTACTAAGCTTGTCCGTGAATTGTGAGACCTAAGCAACCTAGTGCTCTGATACCAACTTGTCTAGACCCAAAATTTCCACCGTCGGGACTGTGATGGCGTCTAACGTTGAACCCGCTAGACAAGCCAACGTGATTATTCAGTTTACATTATTCCTTAACTATTAATCATGAACAGATAAATAACCAGATTGACAAGAGTTGAATTTAAAGGACACAACGTAATGTAAATGTGTTTTATTTCAATACTTTACGAAATTGCACCAAAATCTAGCCAAACCCAGAAACAGTGGAGTCACAGCTCACAGACTATCTAAGCGTAGTACATATAGCAGTCTGAAAGAAATAATACATCTATTTTTTGAAGTACTAGAAACAAAAATAAAGGAAAGTGGAAGGGGACGCCGAGGCCTGCAGACGCCTGCAGGACTACCTCAGTGTCTCCGAGTGGAATGGAGGAAACCGCCTAACTCAATATCCACTAGGTCCTGTACCGGGATCTGCACAACAAAAAGTGTACAGGTGTAGTATCAGTACAATCGAGCCCATGTACTGAATAAGTGCCTAGCCTAACCTCGGCGAAGTAGTGACGAGGCTAGGACACGACAAATAATATCACATGTGCAATTTAATATGATATAAAAGAAATAATGATAGGAAGTAAACAGTTAAGTACAAAAACGGGGGAAAGCATGCTGCTAAAAGGGGTAGCAATTACTGAAATAACGAAACAAGGCAACAATTTAAATATCAAAATAACAACAGGAATTAACAACACTGAACAAACAAGTGCACGACATCACCCTTCGTGCTTCTACTCTCATCCTCACAATAAGTAAATAGAAACGGCACGGCATGACTCCTCGTGCTACAATATCATAACATGGCATGGAATGTCCCCTCGTGATAAAATATCATAAACATGGCACGGAATGTCCCCTCGTGCTAAAATATCATAAACATGGCACAAAATGTCCCCTCGTGCTAAAATATCATAAACATGGCATGGAATGTCCCCTCGTGCTAAAATATCATAAACATGGCACGGAATGTCCCCTCGTCCTAAAATATCATAAACAACAGTTTGGCAAAAAAGATCAACAATAAGAACCATAAATCACAACATCCCGGCAAGGGAACAATCAACAGGAATAATATCGTCCCGGCAATGGACACAACTATAACCAACCTCACTCAAGTGTATAATTTAACAAAATACTCCTCAACCGAACAAGTACTCAACAGTATTCACAACCAAGAATTTCCCTCAAATGAATAACCACCAAATTGAAATTTAATCCATAGCACAGTAAATCTCAATGAAAATCACCTAATTCACAATATCCGACTCACGGACATGCTTGAGAACAACATATAGGTACTCGTCACCTCACCTATACACTGATCATGGAATAAACACGTAGCAAATAAGACTCAATGCCTATTCCCTCAAGCTAAGGTTAGGCCAAACACTTACCTCGACTTCCACGACCAAAATCAAGCCTCAAGCACCGCTTTTCCTTTCGAAATCGACTCCAAATCAATTGTATCTAGACATAATTGACTCAATAACATCAATAAACGCTAAATAATCCAATTCCAATGCTTAATTATAGACTTTCTAACATTCTTCCCAAAAATCCAAAAATTGACCCTGGGCCCGCTTGGTCAAAACACGAGGTTCGGGCCAAAACCCGATCACCCATTCACCCACGAGCCCGAATATGTAATTTGTTTTGAAATCCGACCCCAAAACGAGGTCAAACTCCCAGTTAATCAAAAAGCCCTAACTCTACCCAAATCCCTAATTTTCTACCCTTAAACTCAAGTTTTAGGCCTAGAAATCTAATGGGTGTTGATAAATATTGAAGGAAATGGGTCTAAGATTACATACCTACGAAGTTTTGGTGAAGTGTTCCTCCAAACATCGCCCAAAGTGAAGTGAAGAAGAAGGAGTTATGAAAATTAGGTCTATTCCCGTAATGCATTCTGTTTTTAGACTAAAGAAATAACTGGGCGAAAATACTCTACGCGTTCGCGGGCCCTTGGCCGCGGTCGCGTAGGTCTGGCTTACTTGGCCTATGCGTTCGCGAGCCTGAGGCCGCGTTCGCACAGTGTAACGGCAACCCATCCCCCAGCTCCCCCTTAGGCAGTGCGTTCGTGACCTAACCTATACGATCGCATAGTTTCCCCTGACCCACACTCCGCGATCGCATCCACATGGGTGCGTTTGCACTGAGTAATGTCTACCCTGCCCCCAGCCCTCTGTAAACCTATGCATTCGCACCCCCTTATGTGCGTTCGCATAATGTAATTTCCCTTCCCTTCCCAAACTTGTGCTATGCGTTCGCGGCTAATACTATGCGTTCGCATAGCATAAAACACCACACACCAAGTCTGACCCAAAACACCAGATTTGTAAGTTCAAAAATACCCCGACGCCTATCCGAAACACACCCGAGCCCTCGGGGCTCCAAACCAATTATGCACACAACCTCAAAAACATCCTACGAACTTATTCGTGCAATCAAATCACCAAAATAACATCATAAACAACGAATTTAACCCCAAAATCAATGAAAACTTTCAAAACTTTCAAAGTATCAAAATTTACAACCGTGAGTCCGAATTACGTCAAACAACCTCCGTTTCTTACCAAACTTCACAGATATGACATAAATATTATATCGAACTTGTACCGGGCTCCGGAAGCATAATACGGGCCCGATACCATAGATTTCACATATAATTACATTTTCAAAAAACCTTTTATATTTTCCGAAAACAATTTCTTTCAAAAATTCATTTCTCGGGCTTGGGGCCTCGGAATTCGATTCCGGGCATACACCCAAGTCCCATATTTTCCTACGGACCCCCGACAACCATAAAATCACGAGTCCGGGTCTGTTTATAAAAAATATTGACCAAAGTCTACTTTATTCAAATTTCAAAATAAAATCATCATTTTCCTCAGTATTTCATATAAAGGCTTCCCGGCTACATGTCCGGGCTGCGCACACAAATCGAGGTGAGATAGAAGGAGGTTTTCATGACCTCGGGACACAGAATTAGCTAGAAATACACGGGATGACCTTTTGGGTCATCACACCTACAACCCAAGCGCTATAATCCGCACAGACAACTCACGTGCTGCAAGGACAACTCATGTGTTGTAATATCAATATCTGGATGCATACGGACAACTCACGTCTTGCACAAACAACTCAAATGCTATAGTATCAATATCTAGATCTGCAGAAACAACTCACGTGTTGCATGGACAACTCACATGGTATAGTATCAATATCTGGATCAGCACGGACAACTCACGTAATATATTAAGAATATCTCAGAATTAAGCCCTCGGCCTTACTCAGTCATCAGTCTCTCTCTCACGGGCTCACAATGTCATGAAACTAGCTCAAAAATGAAGATATGATGTATCAATAAATAACAACAAAGACTGAGATATGATATGTAATGAATGAATATGACTGAGTACAAAATTTCAATGAATTCAATAAATCAATAGCAAGAAACGACCACTAATGGTCCCAACAGTACCATCATATAGCCTAAACATGATCTCTAGCATGATTGACAACTCAATTACTTTAGTATGTAGAGATTTCATGGTTACAGATAAGATAGGGTAACTACACAGTACCACAGAAATAACAGAGTCATAACTTACACGGTGCACGCCCACACGCCCGTCACCTAGCATGTATGTCACCTCAACCCTAATCACATAACACGTAATTCAGGGTTTCATACCCTCAGCACTAAGTTTAGAAGTGTTACTTACCTCGAACAAGAAAATTCCAATATCGAGCAGGCCAAGCGAAGCTCCAAAATATTCGATCTCGCACGTACCGACCTCTAATCGGCTTAAAACTAGCCAAAAGTAACTCAAATACATCAAATAATTCCAAATGAAACAAACTCAATCGATAAACGTCAAATCTTTAACCAAAGCCAAAAATTGACCAAAAAGTCCAACCCGGGCCCACGCCTCGAACCCGACAAAATTCACAAAATCCGACAACCCATTTAATTACGAGTCCAATCATACTAGTTTCTATCAAATCCGACTCCAATCAATGTTCAAAACTTAAAAAATCACAATATGAAACTTTAGGCTAAAACCCCCAATTTCCCTTTAAAATTCATCAACCAATTGCCAGAAATAAAGATAGATTCTTGAAATAAGACCAAAACAAAGTGTAGAATACTTACCCCAATCCTTGTGATGAAAATTGCTCCAAAACTTCGCCTCAATCCGAGTCCCATATCTCAAAATTTGATAAGAGAACCAAAAGATCGATTTTATAGCTTCTTCCCAGCAGATTCCACATTTGCGGACAAGTGGCCGCATCTGCGACCTTCGCTTTTGCGGGAAAAGACTCACATTTGCGGGACAAGCAGCTTCTGCGATGACTATTTTATCATTTGCGATCTCACTTTTGCGCTTGAAGAACCGCTTCTACGAAGCCTCCCAGCCATCTCTCACCTCGCTTCTGTGATTGCATTGTCGCTTCTGCGACCACCGTACCTGCGCAAATTCAATCGTAGGTGTGTAACACCAGCACCGGCACTTACCAGAAACCAATTCAGAACGAGAAATGGTCTGAACCTCGTCCAAAAATCACCCGAGTCACTCGAGACCCCCTCCAATTATATCGAAAAGTCCCATAACATAACACAGACCTACTCGAGACCTCAAATCTCACCTAACAATATCGAAACGACGAATCACACCTCAATTCGAACTTGAAGAACTTTGAACTTTTCAACTCCCAAAACTCGTGCCGAAACATAGCAAATCAATACGGAATGAACCAAAGTTTTTCAAAAAAGTCCCAAATGAAATAACGAAGCTATTCCAATTCTCGGAACAACAGTCAGGACCCGATATCCACAAAGTCAACTCTCAGCCAAACTTATGAGATTTTCAAAACCTTCAAATTTCCAATTTTTGCCAATTGTGTTTAAACCTTCTAGAAACATCCAAATGCAAATCCGGGCATACGTCTGAGTTCAAAATCACCATCCGGACCTATCGAAACCATCAGAACTCCATTCCGAGGTTAAATTCACAAAAAGTCAAACTTGTTCAACTCTTCCAATTTAAAGGTTGAACAATGAAATTCATCCTTCCAAATCGATTCCGAATAACCTGAAAACCAAAACCGACGATTCACATAAGTCATAGTATATTACACGGATCTTATCATGCCCTAAACTATCGAGCTTAGTGCAAATACTCAAAACGACCGTTCGGGTCGTTACAACTACTTTGGAGAAATAATATAGTTTATCAATAAGGTATGGTGTCATAGTAAGTCTCAAAGAAACTTATTGAGTTTCTGAAGTATTCGCGAAAGTGATTTGGTTATATTGAGACTATAAATAAAGAAATGATTTAAAATCTTCTATTACTACAACTTGTAGCGGGGTAATATGTATGTGAAAAGCTACCAACTTTGTTCTCTAGATTGTACTACACAAACAAAAGAATGCCACAATAAAGTAGAAGTTTATTGATATAAAAACACATATCATAATAAACTTGGAGTTTATTCATAATTGCACACGTCGTGGTGTAAACCTAAAGTTTATCAATATTAATAATTTATCCAGTTGGCATAAATAGTTTAGCTATATTAACTCTTAAGTCTGATGTGTTAAAATAAAAGAGAATTCACATGGGTAAATATTAAAGAACTAGATAGTTCTTTATGAATTCTCTTATGTTGCTTGTTCTCATTAATTAATTGAACAACTAGAATTGGGATTGAATCCCATAAATGCTCCAAATATCAAAGGTGAATATAAGCTCATTCACCTGTCATGTATATCGCATAAGATACATCTATGAGATGGTTACATGTGCGATTATTATTAACCCGCAACCTGGTGTTTGCGAGGTAACTTGCTCAATAATTTAATTTAGAGCATAATTTCCAGATTGTTATTCAAAACAGTTCATCTTGATAAGTTAGTCTACATCACATTTGATTTAGCAAAATAATTTATTGAGTGCCTCCACTTAATAGCTAAATTGTTGCTTATGAGAACAAAATTATCTATATCACTTTGATATAGGTTATATACGAAAATATATTATATTCTCCCCTCACAAGTGGTTCAGGGTCAGGAACCAAATAATTTCATTTTATTATTATTGATATGCATTTGATTAACACCATAACGCACAAATATGGATACCCAAAGTTGAGGAAGCAAGTTAGTTTTTCTAACATGAGGGGGAGAGAGCGTAAACAGTTGAGAAAAATGCTGCGTGGAATGAATTATCATTTGTAATCTAGATCCTCGAATAAAACAATTTAAATTAAAATTTCATAAAAAGACAATTCATCTGTAATATATTGTAAAGCGTGCCAGATGCATTTGCTGACCAAAGAAAGTACTATACTCACTGCAAATGCTTATATTAGAATAAGTCCTAGAAGGACAAAGTCTATGGTACGCTTAAAGCGTATACACAAATTGGCTTCAAATAAAATTCTTGATTCTTCTTTGAAACATACTTTCTCTGAATATATATTTATATATCTTTATAAGGAGAAATCTTTAAAACATAGTTCCTTCAAAATACGTGATGTTCGAATATACTTTCCCAGCAACTGCCCTTTCAAATATCATTTTTCTGCAAGACAAATACTTTCCAATATATATATATATATATATATATATCTTTCGATCCAAATCTCCTCAATGATAAAACCGCCGGAACTGAGTCCGTCACTCAGGATCTGTCATGCAATGCAGTACAGGGGGAAAGCTCCCGGGATATGTCCGTAGTCCCAATTTAAATATGCGATGCAGTACAGGGGGAAAGCTCCCGGAATCTCGTCCGTAGTCCCAATTTAAATATGCAATGCAGTACATGAATAGCAACCACATCAAGACAAAAACACCGTACATCGCCAAACACTCACAAGGCAACAAAAGATAGAAATGTTATGCACGACGGCCAATCAAATCAAGAACTTAAGTCACCAGCACAGTAGAACTCATTCACGAGGAATAACCACCGAAAGAAGATAATGAGTGTAAAGAACACAACTTAACCAGAGAGAAACAAGACATAACAACATATCCATAATATTCAGGTCAACAATAAGAAACCAAATCATCCCGGCAAGGGAGAATAACTATAACCAATTTCGCCCAAACAATTAGCTTCACAGAATAAAACCCAGCTTGAATCAATACTCAATAATAGGCAACACCAAGGAAATACCATCAACATGGATGATTATCTAACTAAACCTAAATAGCACTTAAGGGAGAATCATATAAATCACAATATACGACTCACGGGCATGCTTGACACCAACGTATAGATATTCCAATTACTGCTAAACAATTATAGGGCAAGTAATACTAATTCTAGTCAAAAGATCAAATAGCCAACGAAGAAATCCAAAAGCAAGTAATTCTAATTTAAGCAGGAAATGATGAAATTAACAACCAAGGATTCAAATGTAGCAATCACAATTCAACACAGCTAACATAAGAACCTACGAATCCTAAAAGGTCAATCTATTAGCAAATAAGTTCGAGTACGCACTCGTCACCTCGCATACACGGACTACAATCAACAAAGAAGGCTCAAACCTAAGGGGTAGTTCCCCCACACAAGGTTAGTCAAGATAATTACCTCAAAGACGACAACCCGATACTCAAAAGTGAACTTCTCAGGCGGAACGACCTCCGGACGGCTCAAAATCAACTAAAACAACTTCAAAATACATATAAAACGTATAAGAAACTATTCCGAACAATAAAGTTTCAATCTTTACAAAATTATAATAATCGACCCAAAAGTCGACCCTCAGGCCCGCACCTCGGAACCCGAATTTTTTTACAAAATCCGATTACCCATTCTGATACGAGTTCAATCATACCAAATTTATCAAATTTCGATACCATTTGGTTCTTCAAATCCAAATTTTTCATTTTAGAAGTTTTCTTTCAAAACCCACAATTTTCCTAACCCAAAACACAAATTAAATGATAAAAATAAGGACTAATTCATAGAATATATTTAATTCGAGTGATAGAACACTTACCCATTAGATTTGTGTGAAAAACCCCCAAAGAATTGCCAAAAACCGCTAGAAGTAAAAATATGTTAAAAATGGTGAAACCCCCGATTTTGGAAACTTATATTCTGCCAAGTCAATTGTGCATCGCGAACGCGGAGGAAGGGGTGCGCTCGCGAAGAAGCAAAATTACTGCTGCCCAGATTTGCACTTCGCGAACGCGATATGATGAGTGCGAACGCGAAGGCTAAGAGACCAGACCTTATGCGAACGCGGGAGGGGGGTATGTGAACGCGAAGAAGGGAAATTGGACTGCCCAGGAAAAAGACCCTTCGCAATCGCGAGGTCAGTGATGAAAACGTGAAGCACCTGGACCATGACTCATCGCTAAAACATTCGAGAGGGCGCGGACGCGGAGGAGGAAATCAGCTGGCAGATATCAGCAGTGAAAATAGGAGAATAATTGACTCGAAACCTATCCGGAATACACCCGAGGCCCCCGGAACACCGTCCAATCCACACACACAAGTCATATAACTTATTACGGACTCGCTCGAGGTTTCAAATCACATAAAACAACACCAAAGCGACGAATCAAACCAAAAATCAAACTTATGAATTTTCAAAAATTGAATTTTCAAAAATTGAATTATCAAAACTCGCGTCGAAACCTATCAATTCAACCCGGAATGACGTGAAATTTTGCAGACAAGTCACAAATAACACAACAGACCTACATCCATTCGCGGAATTCCATTCCGAGCCCGATATCAAAATTTCACTTATCGGCCGAAATCGCCGAAATTCTAACTTTCGCCAAAATACCTCAAATCACTCTACGGACCTCCAAAACCAATTTCGGACACGCGCCTAAGTCCAAAATCATCATACGAAGCTGTTGGAATTAACCAAAACTCATTCCGAGGCTGTTTACAAAAAAGTCAAACCTCCGATCAACTTTCATCACTTAAGCTTCTAAAACTGAAATTTTCTCCCAATTCGACTCCGGACTATCCGGTAACTGAATCTAACCATGCACACAGGTCGATATACACAATGTGGAGCTGTTTATGAACTTATACCACCGAACGGAGATTAAATTCCCAAAACGACCGGTCGGGTCATTACATTAAGATATTCTTCTTATACTTACTCAATTTTCTTGTATACAAGACTGATAAAGATACAGTCATTAGGCCCTCTTCTGGCGCTAAAGAGCCTTCGACCCCAGTCCCGAAACCGGCGAAGTATAAAAAGAGGAAAATAACCTCAACCTCAGAGGATCCAAAGCCTAAGAAATATCCAGATCGTAAGCCGAAGAAAGACACTATCGCCCTGCCTGCAGAGGTACTTCAGCAGCTAAGAGAGGAAGAGGAAGAAGATGAAAATGACGTCTCCAAACTGACGACCCGAGTGAAAAGGAACACCGAGGCCCTAAAGGCCGCCGAGTCGGCGGGTTTTCAAGAGATTTCATCTCGAGCCTAGGGGATCTTGGAAGAGGACTCGGTTAAAGTGGCTGAGTTGTCGGAGATCGAGGACGCCTCCCATCGAAATGAGCAAATGGCTGGTATGTCTGAAGGGACCGTCCCTGAGGCCCTTCGAAATGAAGAGAACGTCGTAAGTGATTCGCTTGGGGCAGTAGTAATTGGATACTCGCCAACTCTCCCTGCATTTTTTGAGAAGGCGATTCGGGAGGACCAAGCTATGAGGACTCCCGACGTAGAAAGAGCCCACGGAGGGGAGGACCCTTCCGCGGTTACTTTACTGGGGTTGAAGATGCTACCAGCCAGAGTGAAGCATCGTGTCTCTTCGATGAGGCTCAACAAGCCCTGAATCGGGTAAGTCTCAACTCCCTTTGTCGATATCATACTTACGTTTATTCCATCATTTCCTGTCTAACTTCCTTTATTTTTTCCATATAGGCTTTGGCACTCCATCAGAAGGCGTTTTCCAAGTCCCGAGCATATATGAGCCGATGTGAGGCCGATCTTCAAGGGCTTACAGATGAGAGAAACGCCCTCAAACTTCTCAGCGGGTAGAAAGAAGAAGAGATCAAGCACCTCCGAGACGAGTTGGCGATGGCTCATAAAGACCAGACCGACCTGATCGAGCAGGTAATGAAAATCTTAAAAGCTCATGGACTCGATTCGGGAATAATGGCTAACACTTTAATCGCACAGGTTCAGTAGAAGATCGAGAGGATCGAGCAGTTCCGTGAGGAGGTCAACATGATAAAGGCGGAGACCTTAAGGTGGAAGGAAATCATGGACCGCCTCGCCTCGGAGAAAGAAGCTGCTCGAGCCCAACTATCATCAGTCTAAATTCATCTTCGGATCATGAAGGAGAAAAGCTTAGCACATGCCAAGAAAATATAGGAGCTCGAGGCTCGGTGGGCCGCCCAAACTTGAGTTGATGTTGATGCAGAGGCGATCGTGGCCATTTACCGATCTGATGCTGAAGTTGCTCAAGCCCGAGAAAGATAGTTTGCCGAGATTGCCAAAACTTGAGCTCTTTGGATTGTCGAGCTTGCCAAATGCGAATCTCGGAGGGAAACCCTCAAGGATATCCATGCTCGAGGCTTTGATCTTACTGACGAGATAAGGAAGGCTAAAGAGCATGAATACGATGCTAAAGCACTGGCCTCCTTCGATGACGACGATGATGATAGGAGAAAAAATGGGTCCGAGAATGGGGAGGACCCTGATGGAGAAGAAGTTTCCCCCGAGAATAGTTAGGAAGCTTAGGATTTTTCGTTTTGATATTTTGTGTAGGACCTTGATCGGTCCTTGTAAATATCTTTATATATATAAAAGATCTCTTTTCTCTCTGACTTGTTTTTATTTCAATTTATGCCTTGTGTTTCATTCATGGCTTATGAAAATTTCATTCACAAGTTCGAAGCTTAGGCAATTTGATCGAGGTCTGACTAGTGTAGTCTTTATAACCGAGTGAGTACTTGCTCGAACTCGAAGTAGGATGACCCTTATGTTTTAGTTGAGTGAGGATGACTTCTCGAACTCAAAAAATAAAATGGCCCTTAGGCTCTTGAATTAGACCAATACAGCCTTAAAAGAATGGCTTTCTTCCCTTGTCGGCTTAAAAGGTTAATCATATAAGCCCTTTGCTTTGTTTAGCACAAAATTGTTCGAGAGTTCGAACAATTCGATACCCATTAGGGTTTTTTGAGGGTTGATGTTACCAAAACTCTTTTGTCATTATGCCGAGGGTTGCCTTTTTAACCGGTTTATATAAGTATTTGAAGGCCTGTTTTTATTACGGAATTCAGACAGTCTCTGAACCGTGTTAATTTGGATGTAGCCTTTAACTTGGGATTTGCCTCTTGGGAATGTTTCCTGATTACACTTCGAACTTGTTCAAAGTGTCAGTCCTAGAGTGGGGTGGCCGTGGCCTATAAAATCTAGGGTTGCCTTTTTTAAGGTCTTACGATCTCGAGGCTTTAGTAATTCGATTATGTCGATTTTTCGGACGGCAGTCCGCGAGTGTGGGGTAAGTTGTTTGAACTTCAGTTGTGATCGGCCCTTAAGCCTGTTTCCACAATAGACCAGAAGTATGAAATCGTAAAGTGTAAATTTATCTAAGGCAATATTTTGCAAGGAAACATACTTCTCTCAATAGATTATGTATGCGTACATGTTTGTCATTAGGACTCGAGTGATCTATATGGGTATGGTTCGTTCGACCGCTTGACTCTTACAAAATTTACTTATCGAGACCATGTTGACACGAAGTACTTTCCTTGTAACATTCAAGGGCGATGCCCCACAGTATTTGAGGTTGATTGTAAAGAAGCCTCGGATACTGTTGACCTGCTCTAAGTAAGCACGAAAAATGGTTGCCTCATTAGAAAACTCGCCGGAAAAACCCATTTGGGACAAAAACTGATCTAAGGGGAAAAGAGTGCAAAGCGTGCTTTCACACCTAAGGAGTTTATGTTGAAGAATCCATTGATGTCTTCGATTGAATACCTACAATCGGTTAGTATAAAATATAAATGAAAATGGAGACGGTCATACCTTAACAGTAATATCGTTTGAGGAGTGATATGTTCCAATTATTTGGTAATTGCTCGTCGTTTATCATGCCAAGTTTGTAGGATCCCTTTTAGCCAATATCGAGGACCTGATACGGTCCCTTCCAGTTCGGGCTAAGTTTCCTTTGTTTGGGTCTCGAGTATTGAGGGTGACCTTTCTCAGAACTAAGTCCCAGATTTTAAAGTGTCTAAGATAGGCTCTTCGGTTGTAATACCTTCCGATCCGCTGTTTCTATGCGGCCATTCGAACGAGGGCGGCTTCCCGTTTTTCATCTAGAAATTCGAGGCTTGTGTTCATAGCCTCGTGTTTTGACTCTTTTGTTGCATATCGAACCTGAAGCTAGGTTCCCTAACTTTGACCGGGATCAGAGCTTCGACACCATAGACTAAAGAGAACGGTGTTGCCCCCGTACTGGAATTTGACGTTGTTCTATCTGCCTAAAGGACCTCGGGTAATACTTCTATCCATTTTCCCTCAGTGTCGTTCAACCTTTTCTTCAGATTTTGAATGATGGTCTTGTTTGTCGATTCGGCCTGTCCGTTCCCACTAGGATGATATGGCGTTGACAGGATCCTTTTTATTTTGTGGTCCTCGAGAAACATTGTCACTTTGTTGCCGACGAATTGATTTCCATTGTCGCATACGATCTCGGCAGGCATCCCCAACCGGCATATAATGTGGTCCCAGATGAAGTCTATGACTTCTTTTTCTCTGACTTTCTCGAAGGCCTGTGCTTCAACCCACTTAGAGAAATAGTCAGTCATAAACAAAATTAATTTAGCTTTACCTGGGGCCGATGGTAGAGGGCCGACGATATACATTCCCCATTTCATGAATGACCATGGGGATAGAACTGAATGGATTTGCTCTCCGGGTGGGTGGATCATCGGTGCATATCTTTGACATTTGCCGCACTTTTGAACGAATTCTTTAGTATCCTTTTTCCATATTGGCCCAATAGTATCCTGCTCTGATGACCTTGTGAACCAATGATTCAGCACCAGAATGATTCCCGCAAGTGCCCTCGTGTATTTCCCGTAGGACGTAGTCGGTATCTGTGGGACCCAAACATATTTCCAATGGTCCATTGAACATCCTTCTATACGGTGTTCCATCTTCTACCAATGTGAATCGTGCGGCCTTCATACATAGAGTCCTCGATTCTTTAGGATCAGATGTAAGCTTCCCGTTCTTTAGGTACTCGATATATTTATTCCTCCAATCCTAGGTCATAATTGTGGAGTTTATTTCGGCTTGTCCTTCTTCGATTACTGACCTCGAAATTCGTACTATAGTCCCCGAGCTAATTTCGTTGTCTTCGACTGATGACCCTAAATTTGCAAGGGCATCGGCCTCATTGTTTTGTTCTCGAGGTACATGTTGTAGGGTCCATTCTTTAAACTGATGTAGAGTCACCTGTAGTTTGTCCAAGTACCTCTGCATTCGATCTTCTCGAACCTCGAAAGTTCTGTTAGTCACCACACAAATTGGGTGACATTGAAAATATGGTTTTAATTTCCTAGAGGCGCTTATTAAAGCAAGCGCTAAATTTTCTAAGTATGGGTACCGGGTCTCGGCCTCACCTAAAGTTTGACTAACATAGTAAACAAGAAATTGCGTATCTTGCTCTTCTCGAACTAGGACCCCACTTACCGCATTTATGAGACTGCTAAGTACAAGTAGAGTTGCTCGTCCGCTTTCAGAGTATGAAGCAGTGGCGGGCTCGAAAGGTACCGCTTTAATTCTTCCAATGCTTGTTGGCATTCCGGGTCCATGCAATATTGTTCTTCTTTTTTAGCAGTGAGAAGAACCTGTGACTTCTATCTGAAGACCTCGAGATAAATCGGCATAGGGAAGCTATGCGCCTCGTTAACCTTTGTACGACCTTAACATTATCCACGACCGTGATGTCATAGATTGCCTTGATTTTATCGGGGTAGATCTCGATCACCCGATTTGACACCATAAAGCCGAGGAACTTTCCCTAACCAACTCCGAATGCACATTTCTCTGGGTTGAGCTTCATGTTGTATTTCCCAAGTATATCAAAGGTCTCCTGCAATTGTTTCAATTTGTCCTCCGCTCAGAGGGACTTAACTAGCATATCGTCAATATATGCCTCCATTAATTTACCTATTTTTCTTTGAACATTCGATTTACTAGGCGTTTATAAGTAGTACCATCATTTTTAGTCCAAACGGTATTACATTATAACAATAGGTGCCACACTTAGTGATGAACGAAGTCTTTTCCTAATCCTGTGGGTTCATTTGTATTTGATTGTACCCGGAGTAGCATCGAGAAAACTAAGGATCTCGTGGCCAGCCGTGGCATCGATCATTCGATCGATATTCGATAGAGGAAAGAAGTCTTTAGGACATGTTTTTTTAAAATTCTTATAGTCTACGTACATTCTAAGTTTATTCCCTTTTTAGGGACTACGACTACGTTTGCTAACAATTCGAGATATTTTATCTCCCGAATGGATCCTATTTTGAGAAGTTTGGTTACCTCGTCCTTGATGAATGCATGTTTTACCTCGGACTGGGGCCTTCTCTTTTGTTTTACTGGGCGGAACTTTGGGTCCAAGCTCAGTCGATGTGTAGTGATATCCAGTGGGATCCCTGTCAAATCTAGGTGGGACCAAGAAAAACAATCCATATTATCGATAAGGAATTTAATGAGTTTTTCCCTGAGCTCGAGGGTTAACCCTGTATCCAAGTATACCTTTCGATTGGGTAGATTCTCGATTAGTATGACTCGCTCCAGCTCTTCGACTGTCTATTTGGTGGCGTCGCAATCCATGGGGATTATGAAGGATCGAGGGATCCAGTAGTCATCGTCCTCGTCCGTTCCCTGCTTCTCAGACTGAGTCGAGGCAAGTGCCTATGGTTGCTATTTAGCTTCATGTTTTCCTATGTACTCAGATCCCTTTGTTGACGAAAGCGCCGATACAGGTATTACTTCGTCGACCGCGAACATCTATTTGGTAACATATTGTTCCCCATACACCATTTTTACTCCATCCGGTGCTGGGAACTTTAGAATTTGGTGAAGGGTTGAGGGGACCGCCCTCATGTTGTGAATCCAGGGTCTTCCGAGCACGTTGTTGTATCTCATATTGCCCTCGATCACATGGAACTTTGTTTCTTGAATAGTTCTAGTTACATTTACTGGTAAGATGATTTCACCTTTAGTTATTTCACTTGCCATGTTGAAACCATTGAGAACTCGAGTTGCTGGCACGATCTAATCCTGTAGGCCGAGCTACTCCACGACCCTTGATCAAATAATATTGGTCGAGCTCCCTGGATCAATTAAAACACGTTTAACTTGAATTTTATTCATAAGGATATAGATTACCAAATGCATCATTGTGGGGTTGTGAGATCCCCTCTGTTTCCTCGTCATTGAACGACAAAGTGCCTTCTGGTATATAGTCTCGAGTTCATTTTTCCCTAGTGATTGACACCTTTGTGCATTTGAACACGGGCCCTTGTGGAATATTGACCCCACCAACGATTATGTGAATCACATGTTGTTGTTCTTTTTGTTCATTTTCCTGTTTGCATCCCTGTCTCTAAGTGATTTTTAGCTTGGTCGCTCAAGAACTTTCGAAGATGACCCTCGTTGAATAAACGAGTCACCTCTTCCCTTAGTTGTCTGCAGTCTTCGGTTCTATGACCATGGTTACCATGGTATTTGCATATTTGATTAGGGTTCTTTTGAGCTGGATCGGTCTGTAGGGGTCTGGGCCATCTAATGTCCTTGACTTTCCCAATGGCTGACACAATAACTTATGCGTAGATGCTGAAGTTATACTATGACAATCGAGGCGCTTCCGTGGGTTTGACATGCTTATCGAAGCCACTTTTTCTCATAAGCCCTCGGGAGATCTGTCCTCAATCATTTCAAATGGGATTGCATCCTGGGCCGGTGTTTCTACGATCTGCGTTGTAGGGTTGATACCGATCTCTGTTCGATCGAGGTTCTCTATCGATGTCCCTTTAATTTCTACTGACGGGCCTGTTTGCATAAACGGAACCGGAAGGGGTTCCCAATTGGTCATCCTCGACCCTGATCTTCGGTTGGTACCGATTATGTACATCGGCTCAGGTCACCGCTGGATATTTAATTAAATTCTGCTTTAGCTGTCGTAATGCCACCGAACTTTGTTCGTTTAGACCTTGAGTAAAGGCTTGAACAGCCCAATCGTCTGTTACCGGGGGTAGTTCCATGCGTTCCATCTGGAACCGAGATACGAATTCCCTCAATATTTCATTGTCTTTTTGTTTCACCTTGAAGAGGTCCTACTTCCTAGTTGCAACCTTTATTGCTCCAGCATGTTCCTTTATAAAAGAATTTGCAAGCATGGCGAAGGAATCGATGGAATTGGGCGGAAATTTGTGGTACCATATCATCGCTCCTTTCGACAAAGTTTCTCCAAATTTCTTCAGTAGAACAGATCCAATCTCATCATCTTCTAAGTCATTCCCCTTTATTGTGCATGTATAAGAAGTGACATGCGCATTGGGGTCGGTGGTCCCATTGTATTTGGGCATTTCTGGCATGTGGAATATTTTCGGGATGGGCTTCGGAGCCGCACTTGGAGGGAAAGGTTTCTGCATGAACTTCTTCGAATCCAGACCTTTTAAAATCGGTGGTGCCCCGGTACTTGGACAATTCGGGAGCTATACGTCTCTACGTTTTTATCATTTGCCTCGATTTTCTTTTCTCCTGATTCAATCCGTTTAGTGATCTCCTCGAGCATTTTAATAATGGCGGGTTCAGTCCCCGATTCATTAGCGTTCGATCTCTCCGGTACAGGCTCGGTCCTATGGACGACTTCTGGTTTGATCCCACTTGGTGCCCTGCGGTGATTTTGTAGTTGTGCCTAGTGGCTTGTTGAGCCTGTAATATTTCAAATATCAATTGAAGGGTAACTCCACCATCTGCGTACCTCGACCACCTGATCGAACTTCCCTGCGTACGCTACCTTCGGGATCAATGCCCAAATTTGCATTTAGGGTGATATGTGAACTGACATCAATGGGATTTGCAATTGGTGCTCCCTCGAGGTCATCCTGAGGCAGCTCGATCCCTGGGGCGGCTATATTGTCATTTTCCCCGTGAAATTCGAGACCGTTGTCACCATGTGTAGGTGCTTGCTTGTGAGTTTGACATGTTTAACCTGAAAACAAAGATTGTTACAAGAACAAGTGTAAAGCAGTGTGTGTTATCGAAATCAGTATTAAGCAATCACTATTATCCTTAGCCCCACTGTGGGTGCCAAACTGTTTACCCTTAAAATTGGATAACAATTAAACGTATAATGTGGTTTTAAGGACACGTGATTTCACTTAACACCAATTGGTTAATGAGAATATTAATAATAGAAATTAACGGTAAAGTAAAGCAAACCAGTGTTTGAATGGAACTCAGCCCTCGAGGGTAGTACCCTCTGAACTGATTGGTGTAAGAACAATTAAAAATATAACAAGCTGATGAACAAGAGTATAAACGAGAGAGAATTATATTGTGTTTGATATTTGTGAACAATGTGTCCTACAAATTATTAGAACTTCCCTTTATATAGTAAAGGAATTTTACTTATGGTATAACTCTAATTACAGAAGGAAATCTCATGATTAGCTAAGTAATTGTTCCTGATTTGATATGTTCCTAGATTTAGACCATGATCTTCGACCAGTCACGTATATCTCACATTTCTGTTATTGTGCTATCTTCAATCTTGTTCGATGTCTGTCTCATTGGTCTCGATCGGTACTGGCCTAGATCTCGACAGGTACCTCGACTTCGAACTCGGTGCCTTATCCTCGTTCTTTAATCTGATCAATTATGAGGCTGACCTCCGATATAGCTTCCTGATCTCGGTCAAATAGTAAAATCGGACAGGCCCAATTTTAACCGTATACAAAGGCATAGAGAGATACTATCGTGAAAGCACTTGTGTAAATTGCTATCGGTGGGGGTATGATAATGTGTTCTTGATTTGTTGAAGAATTCAGGAATCGAAGTCGAAGCACACATGATCGAGAAAGTCGACAAGATATATGCCGTAGTGCTTCTTGGATTTATAGTTCAAATAAATATTTTTATAGTAATCTTAAAGGCTACATATGATCGGCTAATTATTTTTATTTTTGTTGAAAGAATTTCATATTAGATAAAATTATCAATTAATTAATTTTTGAATTCAATTCACTAAAATTTTATTAAGTCGTTTCTTATTTGGAATGTATAGAGCTCCTAAAATTTGGTATTTCAAAATTAAGTAAGATTTTAGCTTTTATGAAATTTTGCTTTTGCATTCTCTTTGTTGTTTGTGAAGTTCCTTTTAATTGGTCAAGTCGTTTATTTTAGTACAATTACTTAATATTAATTCATACAGACAATTAAATTGGTAGAATGTGGCAAACCTTTAAAACTTTATCATAGGACCCTCTTAGAAAAGAATCTGTCTTATTTAGATTTTCTGATAAATGTGAAATTGTCATGACTCGAAATTCCCACCGTCGGGACCGTGATGAAGTCTAATATTCCACTTGCTAGTCAAGCCACGTTAGAGTATTATTGAATCAATTCTAATACAATTTAGTAATTAACAGTAAATAAGCTATAAAGAGTGCGGAATATTGTAATGGCTTCGTCATTTATCACTACCCAAATCCAATGGCACAATTCTCGAGCATTCTAGAATTCACTACAAACACAAGTCTGAAAGAAGTACAACTATTTAAATAAATGAAAACACTAAACATAAAAGATAGACGGAGACTTCAAGGTCTGTGAACGCCGATAGATCTACCTTGAGTCTTCGGATAACGCGTCCAACAACCAACTCTCGATCAACTAGAGTTGGTGCCAAAATCTGCACAAGAAAGTGCAAAGTACAGTATCAGTACAACCGGCCCCATGTACTAGTAAGTGTCGAGCATAACCTCGACGAAGTAGTGACGAGGCTAAGACAAGACACCTACAATCAACTTGTACAATTGAACAATATATCAAATAACAGTGAAAAGCAAAACACGTAATACCGGAGGGGAAACATGCTGAGGGGGATTACGAGATAGAGAATTACAGCAGAAAGATAACTTGGACAGTAAATATACTATAAACCGACAAGAATCAATGAGCACAATAAAGGAAAAGAGCATGAATCACCTTTCGTGTTTTTACTCTCGTCCTAAATAGAAACGGCACGGCAACACCCTTCGTGCATTAACTCTCATAATATGACACGGCATCACCCTTCGTGCATTACACTCACAATATGGAATGGCATCACCCTTCGTGCATTAACACTCTCAACCTCACATAAAGATAATAGAATAGGCATGGCATCATCCTTTGTGCATTACACTCTCCCTCACCAAAATAATGAACAATAACAATAAGGAGATAGAAAACCACAAGAACAAGTTTTACTTCAACATTTGGTTCCACAACACCAGCCTCAACTTGAATCAACACTCAATCAATATCAAAGTTCGTAAGCATGATAAGAATGATCCACTTCACGATAAACTAATCTAACCAGGAATAACATAATCAAAGAAAGTAGCAATTACAAGAATAAGACCCACCCGCGAGATATAACCCAACAATAACGCATAGGTACTCGTCATCTCACCTATACGTGGTACCCAACATCTAAACACATAGAAAATAGATAATTAAGTCCTAATTCCTCAACCCAAGGTTAACCACGACACTTACCTCGCTTCAACGACCAACTCAAAGCTCAATCACAACTTTTTTCTTCAAACAAGCCTCTGAACCAATAGAATCTAGAAAATTACCAACCAAACAATTCAAATAAAGCCTTAGGAACTAACCACAATTGTAAAAAAAATTAATTTATGCCATTTTCGAAAAAGTCAACAAAAATCAACACTCAGGTCCGCTTGGTCCAAACCCGAAATTCGGACCAAACCCCGATTACCCATTATTGGATCAAGAAGCTGAATGATTTTGAAGATTGACAAAGGAACTCAGAGTTGAACCAGGCCCATCACTGGAGACATAGACACATGCAGAGTTAAGGGCACGTGAGGTGCACAAGCAGGAGATAAATGAAATTTGTGATCTAAAGAGATATCTTCTGATCGAAAAGGTTGCAAATTGATAAGGAGATGGACTCCTTATTTAGTAAGAATAGAATCAAGATAAGGGAGGATTTAGGGAGTTGATATCAACTAGAACTCTTCCACCAAGGAAGAGTAGCATCTGCATTCTAGTAAATCTCTTTGTATGCTAATCCTATATATTGTTAAGTGTTCTTATTGTACAGGTAAGCACAAACGCATAAGCAAAACAAGAATTGAGAGCAAAATTACCAAAGCAATTTTGCAAGCAGTTCGTGTGAGAATTGAGTGTGAGACTCTGAACCTACTTGAACCAGCTAGAAGAACCAGTTCCATCTGTTGTATTTTAGTCTAGTTTATTTATAGTAGGTGATTACAAATTGTACCTTTCAGCTTTATCTATAAGCAATTGAATAAAGTGTGCATGTTGTTTTTGATGAAACTAACATTCTCTCTGAGAGACAGGAACAAGAAGATGAAGAAATTGGGATGGTCAGAAACTCATACCAAACTGGAGCAACATTGGAAGAAGGAACAAGTCCATCTACCCTGGGCAACTTGACAGGGGGAACTCAACAGCAAGCCTCATTGGAACCTGTCTCTGACCCTGTTCCACAGCAACAGGGCACTATAGGATCATCAAGTTATGACCAGCTTGTTGTAAAACCACACAGATATCAAAGTTCTCACCCCATAGAGAACATCATAACTGATCTAACATCTGGAATCAAAACCAGATCCTCTCTGAAAAATCTGTGTGCTTTTGATGCTTTTATATCCTTAATCGAACCCATAAATATAGCTGAAGCTTTGCAGGACGCAGACTGGGTAAATGCCATGCAAGAAGAACTTAATCAATTTGAAAGAAGTCAAGTTTGGCATCTGGTACCTAGACCATTAGATAGATCCGTGATTGTCACAAAGTGGGTCTTCAGAAACAAACTTGATGAAGATGGAACTGTTACAAGAAACAAGGCAAGACTGGTGGTTCAAGGATATAGTCAGGAGGAAGACATAGACTATGATGAAACCTTTGCTCCGGTGGCAAGGCTGGAGGCAATCAGGCTCCTCACAGCGTTTGCTTCTTACATGGAATTCACCCTTCACCAGATGGATGTCAAGAGTGCCTTCCTGAATGGCTACCTAAAAGAAGAAGTATTTGTCAAGCAACCTCCGGGGTTTGAAAGCAAGGAGAATCCTGATCATGTGTACAAACTTAAGAAGGCACTATATGGGCTCAAGAAAGCACCAAGAGCATGGTATGAAAGGCTATCAAAATTCTTGCTTGAGCATGACTACAAGAGAGGTAAAATTGACAGCACCTTATTCTTGAAGGAAAAAGGTAAAAATCTCTTGGTAGTGCAAATATATGTAGATGACATAATCTTTGGGGCAACTTCTGAAAAACTAAGTAAAGAATTTGCTAAACTAATGGGTGTCGCGCCCCCTTTTTCTCGCGAAATCGGGTTTATGACATTGGTTGAGACAACTCATTCCTTTTGGGAAAGGGGTCTTGCGTTTTGAAAAGTCTCCACCTAACAATTTTTAAGGTGCGTTAGGGCACCTAGGGGGGTTCATTTATAACTACGTTGATAACCAGAGACAGGGTAAGGGCTTGAAATTATCCTAAGGGGAAGGTGTTAGGCACCCCTCAGGATCCACAAGTGTGGTTCCCGGCCAAACAAATTTTGTGAATTTGTACAGCAAATAAACAAGTATGGCTCAAATAAATGGGGGATTTAAGTCTAAGTACAAAGGTTTGAAAAAAAGTTAATGAAAAGATAGCTTTTGAAAGGATTACAATCTGAACACATTTATGAAAATAAGGGGATATCCTAGGTTTGTTTATAATATGGATCACATCAATGCAATACCCGGTATGACACTCCTCGAAGAGGAGCTACACGTGGTATTAGCGCACCGGTCATCATATCCATATCTGCCCTTTCCCACCCCGTGAAGGTAACTAAGCTCGTGTTGGTCACGACCTCTATTGCATGCTGTTACCCGTCCCTTCCTATCAGTCCCAGAGGAATTTAGGACTCCTATCCTATAAAAGGGGGAGTTTCTAGGCAGACCCTTAGGTTTTAAAGGTAAAATTGCTAAGGCGACATATAATGAACAAGTAGGACTGCAGATAAGGGGTAGCACATAAATAGGAAAACTAAGGCTCAAAGACCTCCACTAACAGTGCACATAAGCAGCATGTCTCATACACAACTAAGGTCCAGATTCATATCCTAAACATAATGTCTAAGTGATAATAGCAGATTCAGATTTATTACATAACTCAGAGAGGAGGCCCTAATGAGTCTTGCCTACTGATTTTAACATGCTGTCAGTTAAACACAATCACAAAGACAATTTTGGTTTTATTTATTTATAGTTGATTGCCTAAGGCTTGTCTAGGTGTGTAGCAATTATTCAGAGCAGATAACAACCTCAGGTTGTCATACCTAATATCATGCAGTTCTAGGTGTTGCCAATATTAAGAGATCGATTACTGGTTTGTTAGAACATGGTAAAAACAATTTTAGGTCTTTTCATGCATCAGTAATTAACCTGGGCACAGAATGAGGTTCTAAAACATGATATCTAATATGTACATATAGAGATGCAGAAAATTTGTATGCAGAACTCCTAGGCAGGATTTTCTAAGTGCATGAAGTTACCTTATTGGAACATACTTTCAAGAGATGCATCAGGAATGACTTGTTTAGTGGCGTATTGTTATCCTAGGCAGGATTTCTAAGTGTATCACAATATTACCACATTATTAGACCCGGTTTACATGAATAGCAGGTTTGTATTAACGTTTATCCTAGAACATGATTTTTTTTCTAACTGTACATGATAGTGTGTCGTTTATTAGCATGTTTCTTACACAGAATTTTCTAAATGATAGGATGATGCATATGGTGAAAAGAAAACAGTATACATGGTACTAAGATGACATGAATTCTGATGCATGTATACATGAGTTCTACACAGGATTTCTATTGCGCAGGTAGCAAGTAAAGCCTAAAACATGATCTTTACTACAGCATGCATATCGCCCTTCCCTTTTCACTATCCATCCCTAAAGTTGTTTACACATATTATTACAGGCCATTGAATAGGAATTACATAACTAAAAATAAGAACACAAGAAGTTAACTATAGGGAGCCTGCCTTCATAATAGGCCCAAGTCTCCAGGTCCTCAGTGCCAAGTCTTGTTTCACAACCTTTCTCATAATCCGGGCGTGTCAGAGTTCCCTAAGGACCTCAAAGAATCCCGGGCAGTGCTCACATCTAGATTTCATAGCCAAGGTAGAATAAGTGCAGTGTGGAAAGGCCAGCTCTTGTGTGTCAAAGTTCAGAGGGAGCTCAAGGATCCCAAGGCAATGCTCACACAAAAGGGGCAGAACTTAAAGGGTCTAAGAATATAGTGAAAGTGCTTGATATAGTTTGAAAAGATTTAAGTAGGAAAATAAATTGAAAAAGAGACTTGTTTGAAATAGTTTTTTTAAAACAACAAGGAAGTTATTAAGTAACAAGCAACATACCGTCCTTAGAATCAGAACAAGTTCAACATCACACCAAGAGTCAGGAACTAAACAAGTTCAGCAACCACAAACATGGTAATAGGAATTGGGGACATGTATAGAGCACATAAGGGTATGCATACAGTAGGCAACATGTATTTTAAGCTTACACAGAACCAAGCACAAGTTGTTTTCCACAAAAGGTTCAGGTCAATAATCAGAGAAACATAATTGAAGTCAGGGATAACATTTCATAAACATGTTGAGTCTAAGGGAGAGGGGTACATAACTTGGTTGATAATGCAGGGAAATAGACATATTAGTTGCAAGTTGAACAACAGAACCATAAGTAAAAACAAACTAGAAACAAGAAGAATTGAAGTAACAGAAGAAACATGTTGTTTTTGGGACTTGAATTTAAATCAGGACATACCAGTATAGAAGACAGTAAACACAGAATGAAGAGCAGGTGAGTAGAGTAGTCAGCCTTGGCTTGCAGCCGACTGACTTAGAACAGTAGTAAGCAACCAAAGAAAAGAGAGAGCAGAAGATAGTTTTGATTGTGAAAGAGAGAGTTTTTTTAACCAATTTGTTCGTGTCCTTGTGCTAATGAAAGACTAAGGTACTTATAGTTTTAAACCAGGCAGAAGAATAAGGTAAAAATAATAGTTCAACAGTAATCATAGAAATATACCAATTAGTATCAGATCAGTTGCGAGGACTTCCTTTAATCAAGGAGTTAATATCCAAACGGTAATAAGCAGTGCTAAATAAGGAATGAAACCATATGAGGCTGAATTAACATATAAGGAAACATTTTTAGGATAGCACAAGTATATAACATGTAATAGAGGCTAGGTTCAACAGATTCTAATAAAGGAAAATAATCAGTTGACAGCATAATTAACCATAAAATAAGGTAAGATAATATTTTAAAGATTGAAATCAGTTGAGAATAGATGATACCAATCACAGGGAATCAGGAATTTCACTAGAAGGTAATATTAACCAAAGTAAAGTACTACAACTGAACGGAGAAAACATAACATAAGCAAGAATAGGCAAAGTAGGGTAAAAAATCACACAAAATCAAGGATTCGCATAGAACATAGTAAATGACTAAAAGAAATAACAGAATAAACATGATACGAGCAGAGGAAACAATGATCAGAAACCCTAATGAATAAAATATAGTAAAGTCACAGAAAAACTCAGAACGTTCGTGGGAAACAGACATTCATACAAATTAAACGAGCATATCATCAAGGACAGACTCAAAATCCAGGATTAAGACCAAAAAACTTAGTATTTTAACATAATAAGTCATACAAAAGGGAAAAAACTTAAATAAATGTTTAAACATAGTTAGAATCATAGAATAACAATTAAAATCAGAAGAAGAATCGTTTTGAAAAGGGGTCAAGAAACCCTAGTTGAAGATGAAGAGTAGTTTTAGAAAATCGAAAAAACCTTTGAGGAAAACAACAATGAACTCATAATATACATAGATCTAAAACAGATCTAAAAGAAATTGGAAGATCTTAGGAGTTAGGGTTTCAGAGAACCCAGAGAAAACAAGAAACCTTAAAAATGTCACCAGCTTTAACCGGAGAAGTCATCGATCTTACTCAAACGGCCGGAGGTGGCCGGAAAATGGCATGAAGGACCATGGGTAGGAGTTGAACCGCTCCAGGTTCACCTGAGGGCCTCATGGTATCATCAGACCGGCATGGGGTGAATCAGGGGCCAGGAAATGATGAGAGGACATAACTTCCGGCAAGGGAGGTGGCCGGAGGAGATGAACAGACTCCACCGGAGAGGAGGAGACGAGAAGGTTCTAGAGAGAACCAGAGAGAACTAGAGAGATTGTGAGAGAAGTGAGACCGGGCACTGTACAATACCTGTTGTGACGTGTAGCCCGATCCACATTTAGCCATAAGGCCCGTTGCGGCGTGCAAACCAATGCACATATATAAAATCAACTGCGCTCACTAGGGGTATGTGCAGACTCCAGAGGGGCTCTTTCAGCCCAAGCGCTATCATAACTCAGTAAAACCCGTTGCGGCGTGTAGTCCTATTCCATAAATGTCACTCATAATCAGGCCCTCGTCCTCACTCAGTCATCAATCTCTCCAGTCTCTCTTTCACGAGCTCACAATGTCATGAAACTAGCCCGAAAATGATGATAGTATGTATCAATAATTAACAACAGATATTGAGATATGATGTAATGAATGAATATGATTGATTACGAAATTTCAATGAAATCATTAAGTCAACAGCAATAAACGACCACTTTGGGTCCCAACAGTACCAACACATAGCCTAAACATGATCTCTATCATGAGTGACAGCTCAATTACTTTAGTACGTAGAGATTTCATGGTTACAGAGAAGATCAGGTAACTACACAGTACCTAGAAAATAACGAAGTGATGACTTACATGGTGCACGGGCACGCGCCTGTCACCTAGCATGTTCCACCTCAACACCAAACACATAACACGTTATTCGGGGTTTCATACCCTCAACACCAAGTTTAGAAGTGTTACTTACCTCGAAGAAGCCAAATTCTAATACCGAGCAAGCCAAGCGATGCTCCAAAAATTCCATCTCGTGTGTACCAACCTCCGAAAGGCTCAAAACTAGCTAAAAGCAACTCAAATACATCAAATAATGCCAAAGGAAACAAACTCAATCGATAAAGGTCAAATCTTTAATCAAAAGCCCAAAATTGGCCAACAAGTCCAACTCGGGCCCGCACCTCGGAACCAGACAAAACTCACAAAATCCGACAATCGATTCAATTACGAGTCCAACCATACTAGTTTCACTCAAATCCGACTCCAAATCGATATTCAAAACTCCAAATTTTGCTTTATGAAACTTTAGGCTAAAACCCCCAATTTCCTCTTTAAAATTCATCAATCAATTGCCAAAATGAAGATAGATTCATGAAATATAATCTTAATCGAGTAGATAACACTTACCTCAATCCACATGGTAAAACTTTCTTCAATAATCGCCTCAATATGAGCTCCATAGCTCAAAAAAATGCTAAAATGGTTGAAACCCCCGAAATAGAGTACTTATAATTTTGCTCAGGCATCCCTCTTTCGCGAACGCGAAAAATCCATCGCGTTCGCGATGAAAAAAATTAATCTACCACAAAAATACTCGACGCGTTCGCGGAAAAAGCCTCACGAACACGATACACACAGAATATATGACTACGCAAACGCGGACAGCTAGTTACGATCGCATGAAGAACTATGACACCAGAAATCAGCAGAACACAGTAGTGCCAAAATGATCCGAAATCCGTTTGATCCTCACTCGAGCCCCTCGGGACCCTATCCGAATATACCAAGAAGTCCCGAAATGCAACAATGACCTACTCGAGTCCTCAAACAACATATAACAACAACGAAACGACAAATCACACCCCAAATCAAACTTGATGAACTTTGAACTTTTCAACTTTCATAACTCGTGCCGAAACATGGAAAACCAACCCGGAATGAACCCAAATTTCGCACACAAGTCCTAAATGCCATAACAGAGATATTCCAACTCCTGGAACCAGAATCCTAACCCGATACCCGCAAAGTCAATTCTCGGTCAAACTTATGAACTTTTCAAACCTTCATATTTCCAATTTTCACCAATTAGCGTCGAAACCTTCTAAAAACATAAAACTGCAAATCAGGGCATACGCTCTGGTCCAAAAACACCATTCGGACCTAACAGAACAATCAAAACTTCTCTCCGGGATCAAATTCACAAAAATCCAAACTTGGTCAACTCTTCCAACTTGAAGCTTCAACAATGAAATTCATTCTTCAAAATCGATTCAGAATAATCTGAAAATCAAAACCGATGATTCACACAAGTCATAATACATCATATGGAGTTACTCGTGCCCTGAAACTACCGAGCAAAGTGTGAATGATTAAAACGACAGGTCGGGTCATTACATTTAATATAAATCTAAAGTCTATTTATATGGCTTATTTGACTATACTTATATGACTATTTATATGGCTTATTTGACTATACTTATATGACTATTTATATGGCTTATTTGACTATACTTATATGACTATTTATATGGCTTATTTGACTATACTTATATGACTATTTATATGGCTTATTTGACTATACTTATATGACTATTTATATGGCTTATTTGACTATACTTATATGACTATTTATATGGCTTATTTGACTATACTTATATGACTATTTATATGGCTTATTTGACTATACTTATATGTCTATTTATATGGCTTATTTGACTATACTTATATGACTATTTATATGGCTTATTTGACTATACTTATATGACTATTTATATGGCTTATTTGACTATACTTATATGACTATTTATATGGCTTATTTGACTATACTTATATGACTATTTATATGGCTTATTTGACTATACTTATATGACTATTTATATGGCTTATTTGACTATACTTATATGACTATTTATATGGCTTATTTGACTATACTTATATGACTATTTATATGGCTTATTTGACTATACTTATATGACTATTTATATGGCTTATTTGACTATACTTATATGACTATTTATATGGCTTATTTGACTATACTTATATGACTATTTATATGGCTTATTTGACTATACTTATATGACTATTTATATGGCTTATTTGACTATACTTATATGACTATTTATATGGCTTATTTGACTATACTTATATGACTATTTATATGGCTTATTTGACTATACTTATATGACTATTTATATGGCTTATTTGACTATACTTATATGACTATTTATATGGCTTATTTGACTATACTTATAT
Organism: Nicotiana undulata; assembly: GCA_005239495.1. Classification (NCBI taxonomy): domain Eukaryota; kingdom Viridiplantae; phylum Streptophyta; class Magnoliopsida; order Solanales; family Solanaceae; genus Nicotiana; species Nicotiana undulata. The sequence continues at coordinate 19,300 of MDKH01134813.1, read as the reverse complement.
GACAATCCCAAAGGATTTAAGCAACTTAAAGCATATACAATTCTTGGTTTTGAAGTACCATATCCTAAGTGCAATTTGTGTACATATGTATCTTGATATAACTATAAGCATGATAATGTGATAGCGAATTTTTTTTCCCTTATGGAGATATTGAAAAAGTCATTCACGACATTATATGAAGGTATTACATATATACCAAGAATGATAATTTCAAGGTGCAACATATTCATACAGGTTGATATGGCTGATTTGTTTATCGAATCTCTACCAACGATCTTTTGAAGATGGTGCACAAGATTGGAATGCAAAGTCTTAAATATGTGAATTGATGCTCTCATCAGGGGGAGTTAATATGCATTATACTCTTTTTTCCTTATAAGATTTTGTACCACTAGGTTTTTCTTGCAAGGTTTTTATGAGGCAACCAAAAGGTGTATTGTTAGATATATGTGTACTTTTTTTTCTTTCATTAGAATTTTTTCCACTGGCTTTATATTAGTTAAGGTTTTAATAAGGTATATTATCTGTTTAATTGAAATTAAGGGGGGGGGGGGGGGGGGGGGGGTGTTATAAATAGATCTGTATTTAAGGTGAACGTCTATATTTAAGAGAGATATTAGGGTTGTTACTTGGTGGCTAAGTAATGTTTTCCCTATAAGCGATTTTTCCAAGACTCTTTCTTCCCCGAATCATTGGTAAGTGATTCTAACCTATTTCCTTTCAATCTTTCACTACATTTCACAAGTTTTCATCCTAAAAATCTAATGTTTTCATGGTGGAATTGGGGGTTTTGGTTAAAAATTAGGGATTTGGTAAATTGGGGATTTAGACCTCAAATTGAGGTCGGATTCCAAAACTAATTACATAATCGGGCTCAGAGGTGAATGGGTAAAGGGATTTTGGTCCGAACCTCGGGTTTTTACCAAGCGCACCCGGGGTCGATTTTTGACCTTTTGGAAACAAAGTTTGGGAAATCTAAATTTATGCATTGTTATTGATTCTTTTAGCAATAATTGATGTTATTGATTCAATTATGGATAGATACGAGTGGTTTGGAGGCGAATTCTAGAGGAAAAGTTGTGATTGAGCATTGAGTGGCCTTTGGAGCGAGGTAAGTGTTGTGTCTAACCTTGACTTGAGGGAATTAGGAACCCTCGGACTATTTGGTATGTGAATTTCATGTGAGAGGAGTATATGTGAGGTGACAAGTGCTAATGCGCCACAAAATTATCTGTGTTCCCTATTTTCCCATTTTTCTTATATTATTCCTTTCCCTGTCTTAATTATTATGTGCTCTAATTGTGTTCCCGTGCCTAATTGCTACTTGTTAGTCATTGTTTCCTCCTGTTCATGATATTGATTATTTCCATAGTTTCATAGTCTCCTACTATTTGCTTAATTTGGTTTATATGTACCTTTTAGTTAAATTCCAAATTGGTCTCGATGTGGTGTACTATTATGCGAACTTTCATAGTGTACAAGTTTCCAATTCGTTTCGGTTTGGTATTTAGAAATTATGTGATTTGAATTGTGAAATTACTGTGCGTACTGAGTACTTGATATTGATATGGTAGGATCGGGTTGCACACCGCCACAGGTGAAATAAGGGTGATACATTGAGGTAGAATAAGGGTGAATCTGTATTGTACGGTGGGAAGTTGCATGCCGCAACAGGTGTAATAAGGGTGGATTATTATGGTGGTATAAGGGTGAATTATGATTGTGATATTGTGATATGGTGGGATCGGGTTGTGCGCCGCAACACTTTTATATATATTTATTGTTTTTATGCTATTATGAGGAAATAAGGGAGAAATATGAGATGTAAGGTGGGATCGGGTTGTGCGCCGCAACAACCTATGTGTTTATGTTTCCCTGAGCTATGTTAGCTTTACGTTATTCTCTTTTACACTTAAGGATTGGTAAATTTTGAACGTTTTTGGCTTGTTTCCTATAGTTGTAGTTATTTCTTGTAGTTTACTGCTTTATTCTATTCTGCATTTCCTTTTCTACCTTTATTATATATATATATATATATATATATATATATATATATATATATTGCGTACAGGCTGTAGTGTGAGTGACTCGCCTTAGCCTCGTCACTGCTTCATCGAGGTTAGGCTCGGCACTTACAAGTACATGGGGTCAGTTGTACTCATACTACACTGTAAACTTGTTGTGTAGATTTTGGTGTCGCCCCGAGCTGATTGTGAGGTTAGCTGTTGGATTTATTCGACAGGATAACCAAGGTAGATCTACCTGCGTCCGCAGACCCTATAGTCCCTTTCTAGACACATTACTTTACTGTTTCTTTCCTTTCAAAATAGTGTATTTCCTTTCAGACTCTGTTTGTAGTAAATCGTAGTAGTTCGTTAATTATTACTCCAGATCCGGAATGTAGTATATATTAAATCTTTTATATTATTCCGCACTCATTTTATTTCATTTTAGATCAATTGCTGTTATTTATTGAATTTAATAAGGATTGCCTTAATCATTCTCTAACGTTGGCTTGCTTAGCAAGTGAAATATTTGGCACCATCACGGTCCCGAAGGTGGGAATTCCTAGGTCTCACAAATCATGAGCGGACTTAGTAGAGTCTAGGGAATCGGTACAGATACGTCTATACTTATCTTCCAGAAACTATGAAGTTTAGGAACGAATTTCACTTCTATTCTTCTCTGTCGTGCGATTTTGTTCTTTTAATGCTAATTGAACTCTTCTACTCTTATTCTCTCGCAGATGGCGAGAACACGTACTGCATCTTCAGCCGAGCAGCAGCCAGAGCTACCAATGGCAGCTACGAGGGGTAGATGTCAAGGCCGAGGCCGTTCCACAGGCCGAGGTAGGGGAAGGGCTCAGCCTAGAGCCTGAGCAGCAGCCCCAACAGTGGAGCCTCAGGTAGAGTTTGACGAGGAGGTTCCAACCTAGACTGTTCCTCCTATCCAGCTCACATTCCGGAGAGGTTCACTGCCACTCCAGTGCTTCAGGACGCTTTGCTCCGTTTGGTGGGCCTTATGGAGAGTGTGGCCCAGAGTAGCGCATTCCACATGGCACCAGGCGTCTCTCAGGCTGGAGGAGGAGCACAGACTCCTGCTACTCACCCTCTGAAGCAGATGGCTCCCCACCATCAGACTCCAGTAGCTCATCCAGTCGTAGTAGTTCAATCGGTTGTTGCGACACAGACCGGTGATGGGTCGACTATGTCTTCTAAGTCTTTATGGAGGTTGGACAGGTTTACCAAGATCTTTCCAGTTCACTTCTGTGGTGCATCTTCATAGGTTTCCCAGGAGTATCTTGACAACTGTCATGAGGTGATACAAAACATGGGTATAGTTGAGTTAATGGGGTTGATTTTGCTGCATTCAGATGTCAGGTTCCACCGAGAAATGGTGGAGAAACTATTTGTTGACCAGACCAGCTGGGTTGCTTGCTGTTACTTTGGACCAGTTCTCTCATATCGTCCTAGAGAAGTTTCTTCCTATCACATTGAGAGAGGAGCATCGTCGTCAGTTCAAGCGTCTCCAGTAGGGCAGTATGACTGTTACTCAATATGAGACCCATTTTGTGGATTTGGCCTAACATGTTATTCTTCTACTTCCTATCGAGAGAGATAGATAGGGAGGGGGTGAGGAGGTTTATTGACGGACTTGCTCAGCCTATTAGATTGTAGATTGCTAAGGAGCTTAGGAGTGAGATTTCTTTTCAGGCGAGTCGAAATGGTTCTTGCACAGGGAGGTCAGGGGTATGACAAGAGAGATCGTCATTCCGGTGCGTTCAGTGGTGCCTCATCTGGAGGCATGGGTACTTTTGGTAGAGGCCATCCTACCAGGCCGTTTCATTCAGCGCTTCAGGCATCCCATAGTGCTTCAGGGAGTCGTGCTCCTTATGTGCCTCATTCTGGACGGCCAGCCTACAGTGCACCACCAGCTCCTATCAGTGCACCTCCTATTCAGAGTTATTACCGTGGTCATCCGGCCCGTTCAGGTCAGTCTCAGTTTCCCCAGCCATAGTATCAGGATGGATGTTTCGAGTGTGGTGGTTATGGGCATATCAGGAGGACGTGTCCGAGATTATTGGGCGTCACGCCACAATATCAAGGTTCTCGTTCCATAGTTCCGGCACCAGTTACTGCACCACATGATCAGCCACCTAGATGCAGGGGTCAGGCAGCCAGAGGTATAGGCTAGACTGTTAGAGGTGGATGCTAGCTAGCTAGAGATCGTCCAAGGTAAATAGTTCAGGGTGGTGGGGCCCAGCCCCGATGTTATGCTTTTCCATCTAGGCCTGAGGCTGAGTTATCTAACGTTGTTATCATAGGTAGTGTTTCAGTTTGAAGTAGAGATGCTTCAGTTCTATTTGATCCGGGTTCAACTTACTCATATGTGCCATCCTATTTTGCTTCCTATTTAGTTGTGCCTTGTGATTCTTTGAGTGCTCATATGTATGTTTCCACACCTGTGGGGGATGCTATTGTTGTAGATCGTGTTTATCGTTCATGTGTGATCACCATTGAGAGTCTTGAGACTAGTGTAGATTTTCTACTTCTAGATATGGTTGATTTTGATGTTATCTTGGGTATGAATTGGTTGTCACCTTATCATGCTATATTGGACTGTCACGCTAAGACGGTGACCTTAGCCTTGTTGGGGTTGCCTTGCTTAGAGTGGAGAGGGACTTCTGGCCATTCTGCCAGCAGGGTTATCTCTTATGTGAAGGCTCGACATATGGTCAAGAAGGGTTGTCTAGCTTATTTGGATTATGTCCGCGATTCGGAGGTTCCTTCCATGGATTCTGTATCAGTTGTTTGTGAGTTTCCTGAGGTGTTTCCTGCAGAACTGTCAGGGATGCCACCTGACAAGGACATTGATTTCTGTATTGATTTGGCTCCAGGCACTCAACCCAGCTCTATTCTGCCATACCGCATGGCCCCACCAAAGTTGAAAAAATTAAAGGAACAGTTGTAAGATTTGCTTGATAAGGGCTTCATTAGACCTAGTGTCTCACCCTAGGGTGCACCCTTGTTGTTCATAAAGAATAAGGATGGATCGATGATGATGTGTATAGATTATCGGCAGTTGAACAAAGTCAATATCAAGAACAAGTATCCATTGTCGAGGATTGATGACCTATTTGATCAGCTTCAGGGTGCCAAGATGTTTTCGAAGATTGACTTGGGATCAGGCTACCATAAATTGATGATTAGGGCATATGATATCCCTAAGAAAACTTTTCAAACTCGGTACGAGCATTATGAGTTCCTAGTAATGTCATTTGGGTTGACAAATGCCCCAGCAACATTCATGGATTTGATGAACCGAGTGTTCAAACCTTATTTGGACTCTTTTGTGATTGTTTTTATTGTTGATATCTTGATTTACTCACGCAGCCGAGAGGAGCATGGGCAGCATCTTGGGATTGTACTTCAGACTCTGAGAGCTAGCTAGTTGTATGCTAAATTTTCAAAGTGCGAGTTTTGGTTGGATTCAGTCACTTTCTTGGGGTATGTTGTATCAGCAGATTGAGGCGATTTAGAATTGGCCTAGACCTACTTCAGCCACGGAGATTAGGAGTTTCTTGGGTTTAGCGGGCTATTGTAGTTGATTCGTGGAGGGGTTTTCATCTATAACATCCACGTTGAACAGGTTGACCCAGAAGGGTGCCCCGTTCAGATGGTCAGATTAGTGTAAGGCGAGCTTTTAGAAGCCCAAGTCTACTTTGACTATAGCGCCGGTGTTGGTGTTGCCCACAGGTCTTATACGGTATATTGTGATGTATCCCATGTTGGGCTTGGTGCAGTATTGATATAGGAGGGATGGGTGATTGCATATGTATCGCGACAGTTGAAGGTTCACGAGAATAATTACCTTGTCCATGACTTAGAATTGGCAGTAATTGTTTATGCGCTGGAGATTTGGCGGCATTGTCTTTACAGCGTGTCGTGTGAGGTTTTCACGGATCATAAGAGCTTTCAGTATTTGTTCAAGCAAAAGGATCTCAATTTGAGGCAGAAGAGGTGGTTGGAGCTATTGAAAGAAAATGTTATCACCATCTTGTATCATCCCAGGAAGGCCAATGTGGTGGCCGACACTTGAGTAAAAAGGCGGCGAGTATGGGCAGCCTTGCGTTCATTCCAGTCGGTGAGAGGCCGCTTGCCTCAGAGCTAGTTTTTGAGGTTTGATATTTTAGAGCCCATCTGTGTTCTATCTTGTACAGTCCCTCGGTCTTCTTTGTTTGAGCGTATCAGAGATCGACAGTATGATGACCCTCATTTGTTGGTCTTTGAGGACACAGTACGACACGGTGGTACCAAGCAGGTTACTATTGGAGATGACGGATTCTTGAGGATACAGGGTCGTTTTTGTGTGCCTAATGTGGATGGACTTCGTGAGTTGATTCTGGAGGAGACCCACAGTTACCGATATTCTATTCATCTGGGCGCCGCCAAGATGAATCAGAACTTGCGGAAGCATTATTGGTGGAGGAGGATGAAAAAAATAGTTGCTTATATAGCTCAGTGCCTGAATTGTCAGCAAGTAAAGTATGAGCATAAGAGACCTGGTGGTTTGCTTCAAAAGATAGAGATTCATGAGTTGAAATGGGAGCGTATCACTATGCCATTTGGGTCATTGTGTAAAAGCTGACTAAGTCAACACATTTCATTCCTATGTCAGTTACCTATTCTTCAGAGCGATATGCAGATATTTATATCCGCGAGATCGCCCGTCTTAACGGGGGCGCACGTGTCTATCATTTCTGATCAAGGTACGTAGTTCACCTCGCACTTCTGGAGGGCAGTATAGAGTGAGTTGGACACGCGGGTTGATTTGAGAACATCGTTTCATCCTTAGACAGACGGACAGTCTGAGCGCACTATTCAGATATTGGAGGATATGCTTTGTGCATGTGTTATAGACTTCGAATGATCGTGGGATCAGTTCTTTCCCCTTGCAGAGTTCGCCTAAAATAACAGCTACCAGTCGAGCATTCAGATGGCTCCTTATGAGGCATTATATGGTAGGTGTTGCTGGTCGCCAGTTTGGTGGTTCGAGCCAAGGGAAGCTCGATTGTTGGGTACAAACCTAGTACATGATGCCTTGGATAAGGTCAAGATTATTCAGGATCGACTTTGCACAGCTCAGTCCAGGCAGAAGAGTTATGCCGACCGTAGAGTTTGTGATGTTGCATTCATGGCCGGGGAAAGAGTGTTGCTCCAGGTATATCGGGCCCTTCAAGATTCTGGAGAGAGTGGGAGAGGTGGATTACAGGCTTGCGTTGCCACCAATATTATCAACAGTTCATTCGGTGTTCCATGTGTCTATGCTCCGGAAGTATCACGGCGATCCGTCCCACGTGTTAGATTTCAGCTATGTCCAGTTGGACAAGGATTTGACTTACGAGGAGGAGCCGGTGGCTATTCTAGCCCGACAGGTTCAACAGCTGAGGTCTAAGAGTTATCCTTCAGTTCAAGTGCAGTGAAGAGGTCAGCCCATCGAGGCAGCTACTTGGGAGTACATATCCACACCTTTTCACCAGCTCAGTTACTTTTCTACGTCCGTTCGAGGACGAACGATTGTTTTAGAGGTGAAAAATGTGATGACCCGATAGGTCATCTTATATTTTAGAAACTAATTTTGTGTTTCGAGGTCTTTAAAACATCATTTTAGTCTTTCTCGATTTGCGTGCGCAGTCCGGGTGTTTTTTCCGAAGGCTTATATGTTGAAAACTGATAAAAATGAGAATTTTGTTTTAGAAATTTATTTGAGTTGACTTCGGTCAACGTTTTGAGCAAACGAATCTGGATCAATGTTTTCATGGACCCGGTGGATCCGTATCATAATTTGGGACCTGGGCGTATGCCCAGAATCGAATTCAAAGGTCTCTAGCTCGAGTTATTGATTTTTGTTGAAAATTGGAAGTTTGAAAGTTTTATGAGTTTTAAGAATCGACTGACGTTTGTTTTTTTTGATACCGGCTCCGTATTTTGGTTTCAAAAAACCCGGTACAGGTCCACTATGATATTTATGACTTGTATGTCAAATTTGGTGAGAAACGGAGTTGATTTGACGTGATTCGGATGGTTGGTTGTGAAAATAGAAGTTTTAAAGCTTTCTTAAAAAATTTCTTTGATTTGGTGTCTGATGCGTAGTTCTAGGCGTTATTTTGGTATTTTGATCGGGTGAGCGAGTTCATATGATGTTTTAGGACTTGTGTGCATGCTTGGTTTGGAGCCCCGAGAGCTCGGGTGAGTTTCAGATAGGCTACGGAGACAATTTAACTTAGAAAATCATAGTTGGTGCATCAGACCTGCAGATTTCGCATTTGCGAGATCTGGCTCGCAAATGCGAGCCTCGCATTTGCGAAGAGACCATCGCATTTACGAGCAGTGGGGCTTGGGGTGGACCTTCGCAATTGCGAAGCTTAGGGTCGCATATGCGATCTTCACCCTTCCTCATTTGCGAACACTGGTTCGCATTTGCGATGACAGCAGACCTAGGACATTTTTCGCATTTGCGAAGGATTGTTCGCATTTGCAGGTTCACATTTGTGATCCCCATGTCGCAAATGCAATACCTGCCACTGACAAAAATAAAACATAGACGGGATTTTTGATTCATTCTTCAAATTTTGAAAATCTAAAACCTTAGAAGCGATTTTTCCAAGACTCTTTCTTCCCAAAACCATTGGTAAGTGATTATAACCTATTTCCTTTCAATCTTTCACTACATTTCACAAGTTTGCAACCTAAAAATCTAGAGTGGTGGAATTGGGGGTTTTGGGTATAAATTAAGGATTTGGTAAATTGGGGATTTAGACCTCATATTGAGGTCGGATTCCAAAACTAATTACATAATCGGGCTCAGGAGTGAATGGATAAAGAGATTTTGGTCCGCACCTCGAGTTTTGGCCAGGCGGGCCCGGGATCGGTTTTGACTTTTGGGGGAAAAGGTTGAGAAATCTAAATTTATGCATTGTTATTGATTCCTTTAGCAATAATTGATGTTATTGAGTCAATTGTGGATACATACGAGTTGTTTGGAGGCGAATTCTAGAGGAAAAGTTGTGATTGAGCATTGAGTGGCCTTTGGAGCGAGGTAAGTGTTGTGTCTAACCTTGACTTGAAGGAATTAGGAACCCTCGGACTAATTGGTATGTGAATTTCATGTGAGCGGCATATATGTGAGGTGAAGAGTGCTTATGCACCGCCAAATTATCTTTTTTGCCTATTTTCCCGTTTTTCTTATATTATTTGTTTCCCTGTCTTAATTTTTATATGCTCTAATTGTGTTCTCATGCCTGATTGCTACTTGTTAGTCATTGTTTCCTCATGTTCATGATATTAATTCTTTTCATAGTTTCATAATCTCCTACTATTTTCTTAAGCTGGTTTATTTATACCTTTTAGTTGTAAATTCCGAATTGGTCTCGCTGTGTAATACTATTATGTGAACTTTCATGGTGTACGAGTTTCCTATTTGTTTCGGTTTGGTGTTTAGGAACTTTGAAGGGTTTATGTGATTTGAATTATGAAATTACTGTGCGTACTGAGTACTTGATATTGATATGGTGGGATCGGGTTGCACGCCGTCACAGGTAAAATAAGGGTGATACATTGAGGTGGAATAAGGGTGAATCTGTACTGTATGGTGGGAACGGGTTGCACGCCGCAACATGTGTAATAAGGGTTGATTGTTTTGGTGGTATAAGGGTGAACTATGATTGTGGTATTATGATATGGTGGGATCGGGTTGCGCGCTGCAACACTTTTATATATATTTATTGTTGTTTATGTTATTATGAGGAAATAAGGGAGGAATATGAGATGTACGGTGGAATCGGGTTGCGCGCCGCAACAACCTATGTGTTTATATTTCCCTGAGCTATGTTAGCTTTACGGTATTCTCTTTTGCACTTAAGGATTGGTAAATTTTGTATGCTTTTGGCTTATTTCCTGGAGTTGTAGCTATTTCTTGCAATTTACTACTTTATTCTATTCCGCATTTTCTTTTCTACCTTTATTATATATATTGCATACAGGTTGTAGTGTGAGTGACCCGCCTTAGCCTCGTCACTACTTCGTCGAGGTTAGGTACGGCACTTACGAGTACATGGGGTCGGTTGTACTCATACTACATTCTGCACTTCTTGTGCAGATTTTGGTGCTAGCCCGAGCTGATCGTGAAGTTAGCTGCTGGATTCATTCGATAGGAGACCCAAGGTAGATTTGTCGGCGTCCGCAGACGTTAGAGTCCCTTTATAGACACTTTACTTTACTGTTTCTTTCCTTACAAAAAAGTGTTTTTCCTTTCATACTCTGTTTGTAGTAAATCGTAGTAGTTTGTGAATTGTGACTCCATATATGGGTTGTAGTATACATTAAAGCTTTTATATTATTCCGCACTCATTTTATTCTGTTTTAGCTCAATTGCTGTTATTTATTGAATTTAATAAGGATTGGCTTAATTATTCTCTAACATTGGTTTGCCTAGCAAGTGAAATGTTAGGTTCGAGGTCGTGACACATTGGTGCAAGAAGTGTTTTTCACAAAACGTATGTCAATTTAATAATAAATTGTATAAATAGATATGGAAAGTAGAAACCCATTAAGGTACCCATGTTTGTACATAATCAGCTTTATCCGCAAAACTTTTCGTTGCTTAACCAACGACCACTTAAAAAGTATGATTTTATTATCTAACTTCAGTTTTCACTCCAAAACCACCCGCTACGGACGTAGTCATAATTGAATTTCTGACATTCACATTAGAAGGGTCTTTTTCTTTCGTCAAGTTTATGTCCACTATCTATATTGATTAGATGTAATAATAATCAGTGTGTATGCCATTTGGTCCACCTAGGGGCGTAAAATGGGGCAGGGCAGGTTAGGGTAGGGCGGGGCAAGCCTTGACCTGCTAATATTTTGACCCGCCCTGTCCTGTCCTATTTAGCATTTTTTCAAATTTTGTCTCGCCCCGTCCCGCCCTGCCCTGCCCCGTCCTGTTTTGATTTTCTTGTATTTTTTAACCTATTTTTGATTTATATATATTATAAATGTTGCCTTTCTAAAACAGTGTCTTCGGCTCTTCGCATAATTTTATTAAATAGGTTTGTTCCTTGCTCTTTTCGGATATAAGATTTAAACCCCCAATGATCTCAACATAATATATAATAATAATTAAATATGTATAGATGTTTAATGAATTATTAAATACATAAAGTCTAAAAATAAATTATTGCCGTGGAATATCAAACTATGTATGCTTTCCACACGGCCATCTCAATTTTTGAAAGCATTAGATAGATATAGATTACTGCTTTCTTTCATCTTCTATTTTGGGGTGAAAAGTTACGACTTCAGGTGCTTGGGATGTTTTTTTTCCAGATTTTGTAGTAACTTCTTTTCACTAATATGATCTAGTGTATTACTTTTGTAAGTCTGTAGTTTCTCTGCAATCTTTCGTGGTTCAAGGAAATTGAGAATAGGATAATGGTATTTTCACCTGTTTGGTACAGTAATAACCTCATTACAACATTTTCAAAGAACCACAGAATGCAGCTTGGTACAGTAATAACCTCATTACAACATTTTCAAAGAACCAGAGAATGCAGTTTGGTACAGTAATAACCAAAAGACCAATTCCAAAATAGTATTAAACAATTAAATCCGGCTCGTCCTCTTCATCAAGCAATGTTGGACATGAAACTTGATCAACCGTTGAAGTCAAACCTAAAAGGAAAAACGCATAGTATCAATATAGTATTAAACAATTGAATACCTATTAAGACAATAATGAGAAAATTACTTACCATTTAAGTCATTCCATAACCACGTGCGAGCACACATTAAAGCTTCTAAAGTAATGGGGTGGAGTCTACTCCGATGAGGGCTAATCAACCCCCCACTAGTGCTAAATGCAGATTCTGAAGCAACAGTAGACACGGGAATGGCTAAGAGATCACGAGCCATTTTTTGCAATGTAGGAAATTTCAATCCATTTGTCTTCCACCAACTCAAATTGTCAAATGAAGGGGTTCGAGGTAGTAGATCTTCTTCTAAGTACATATCCAACTCTGATCTTTTCTCCACGGTAGCTCCAGTTGAAGCTACAAATCTATCAAAGCTCGAAAGCCGATCACCCTGAGTAAAACTAGTGACTTCACTAGAACTAGATGCTAATGAATCATGTGGAGCAGATAATTTACTCTTATAATCTTGAAAGAGATCATAACAATTGGATCGAACTTCTTGAATTTTAGCTGAAGCTTCTTCACCATAAATTAGTGGAAGAAAGAACTCTACCAACCTCATCTTGTACCGTGGATCAAAGATTGCAGCTACTCCCATCAAAATATGCACATCCTCCCAATATTTTTTAAATTTCAACAACATCGCAGATGCCATAGTGCTAATCACAGGATTAAACGCATTCACCCAAGCTTCCAATTCTAGCTTAATTTCACAAACTTTTGTAAAATATTGACTAGAAGTTAGATATTGAGTTCCTGAAAATTGTTCTGTGATATGATAAAAAAGTTTGAGCTTATTAGAAACATCTTTTGCATTACTCCATTGCTCTTCAGTTGGATAAGAGTGATAATTTATGTCAGTTAGACTCAATTTGTTAAACACCTCTTTGTATTCTATAGCTGTTCTCAACATTAAATATGTTGAGTTCCACCGAGTAGGACAATCATACTCCAACTTCTTATTACAAGAACAATGAACCAAACGTGCGGCTTCTTCAAAACTCTCAATTCTGCCAGCTGATCCACTCCAATACAAAACCCTATCACGCACTTTGCTAATACTATCTCCTATCACCTTTAACCCTTCTTGCACAATCAAATTTAAAATATGTGCAGCACAACGCACATGAAATACTCGACCACTCAACAACAGATCTTTTTTATTAAGTTTCTCATCCAATAAAGTTTTAATCATAGCATTGTTTGTGCTAGCATTATCAACTGTGATAGTTGATATTTTTCGTTCAAGATTCCAATCAAACAAACAATTAACCAAAGCACCACACAAGGCATCTTTATCATGTGGGGCAGGGACATAAGCAAATCTCAGAATATGACTTTGAAGCCTCCATGAATCATCAATGAAATGACCAGTAATAGCCATGAACCCTTTTTTGTTACTATTGGAAGTCCACATATCGGTTGTTATTGCAATTCTACTAGTGACTTTCTCCAACAACTTAGAAGTTTTCGATTTAAAATTGTCAAAAATTTTCATTATGTCATTCTTGATTGTATTTCTAGAAACCATCTTAAACATAGGCTGGAGACTCGCAACAAAGTTCCTAAATCCTACATGATCAACTATAGAGAGTGGATACTCGTGTAAAATAATAGCATGTGCAAGTTGTTTACGTGCAACATCTTGATCAAAATAACCACCCCTAGTATCACCTTCATTTTGTACATCTCTTGGCCTACTAGGACACTTAGGTATGTGATCTAACATAGATTTTGTACCACAATTTCTTGCATTTTTATAACGGCGATTGCAATACTTACAAACACCATATGGAACACAATTAAACTTCACCAACTCGAAATGATTCCATGCTCAGGAATATCTCCTTTTTGCCATTTCAACAACTTCATCAGGTTGTAAAGGCCTTTGACTCTCGTCGTCTAAGGAAATAGCATTAGAAGAAGAAGCTGGCAGATTCTCTTCATTTTGAGATGCCATGATTAACTATTTCAAATATTCACATAATTAGCCATACATACTACTGTAATATTTCTTAAGAAGAGAAGAAACAAAGTTTGTATATAGAAGTAATATGCTTCAAAATTTTCAGTGTTCAACAGCTTCAAAAACTAGGCAGAGCTTCTGAAAACCTATGATTTTTTTCTGCGTCTTGCAAACTCTCATTGACCAGCTCATGTTAGCCCTCACCAGCCAAATATATTCATAGTAACATACATTTTTCTAGTCTTATCAGTAAAAGGTCCCGAGAACCTAGATACTATTAAATAAAAATATTGGAAGGCGACGGGCTTACATAGAGTGATAAAGACAATCAGAATTCATATAATTAACTCCAATTTTCTTGGAGTTGTGGATCATTGTACTTCATGTAACATGGTGATCAAAATGCATTTCAATGGCAAGAAACGAGTTTAAGAGAGACATCATCACAGAATACTCATGGAGACATAAATCCCTTGTTAGCTCTAGAAAGCCAAATTAAGTAGCTATATTCACTCATCATTGAATTAAAGGCCAATTGCAACCTGCAAATATTTATTTGATGCTCACAAGCAATATTTGACATCTATATTTTCTACTAATTGAATAACCATATATATAATAACATGAAGTGGAGTATGAAATTCAAGATGCTGTCAAAGTGTATGAACTAAGACCAAAGTGTGACTTCTTTAACTTTCAACCTGCAAAGATTTATTTGGTGCTCACAGAAAATTATCGATAATCGAAATACCACCATAACCATCATTTCTTATACAAGATAGGATAAAAACATTTTAATTAATTTAGCTACCCAATTAACCACTCACTCATTAGAAGATGCCATAACCATCACTGGCCGCCCTCCGCCACCTTTAATTCGTAAACCAAGGAAGACAAATACATGATTAATGTTGCCAACTACAAAACACTTGTACACGAACTGTAAACAAAAAATACATAAGCTCTCAATCTATCAGATTGAAACACTAATACATACTTCTTTAATTTCACAAAAAATGGTGGTTTAATTGGGGCAGTCCATCAGGTTTTTATTGGACTCTGTGAACATTGGCCCGTTATCCTTCCACTGCACAGAGCGGGAGCATTATTAATGTTACTATGCATGCTTATCAACCAAATCACTATTAGTATGAAGAAATCCCCAGTTCAATGACGACCCGATGCTACAAAAACAGTTTTTATTCTGCGCGACACGCCTTAGCTTTTCACATTTTCGAATTTCATGCTATAAATTGAGACCAGCCACAAGAAGATGGCAAATTGTCAAACATAAAATCTGCGCTACGAGGCCTTAAAATTTTTATCTCTAAATGAAACAATGAAACAAAGAATTAGAAACTCATGCATCAAATCCCATCCGAGCAGATTAAACAAAACTACAACAAAAACGATGATCAATAGAACAAAACGGAGTAAGCAAGTATTACCGAGACACCCCAAACAAAACAATAAAATATCAACTCAAACAATCAACGAGACAAGGGAAAGCACGATATTAAGCAAAACAACACAATAAAGGAGAAATAACCTCAAATGAACCTGAAATTAAACGCAATGGGACAGAATCGCGAACTAGATCTCCACCAAAATTGAATAACGGGGCCTGGACCGGAAAATCGAATGGAGACCTCGAACAGGTGGCATATTGACTGAACCCCACAGGAGAAACTCAAACCTTGCCGACAAACTCGAATCCTACTCAAACAAGAGAGTACGGAAGCACAACTTATCAACCCTTTTGTTGCTCTGTTTTTGGAGAGACTAAGAGGAACAAAATATGGTTATGGTGTTTTCGACGGCGAGGGGCGACTGGCTAGGGGAGACTGGTGAGCGGCGAGAAGCAAGAAATGTGAAAATTGAAATGTGAAGCGAGAAGGAATTAGGGATTCAAAGTCACTAAGTCAGGGATTGTCGTCTCACGTCTGAAAAAAGATAAAATAAACGGGTCATTTTTATTTTACCCAATCTATCTACTAATTCGGATCTTGCCCTGCCCTGCCCTAACCTATTATTTAAAAAATATATATATATTTTGACCTGCGCTGCCCTGCCCTGCCCCGCCCCATCCCATTTAAATTTTTCCCTACCCCGCCCCATTAATAGTATCCCCTGCCCCGCCCTGCCCCAATTGTCATCCCTAGGTCCACCATCTTGAGGGCGTCTCATACACAAATATATTCTCATAGCCAATCTACGTTCAAATTCTCAACTGTATTCGACCAAAATATTATTTTTCTTTGTTTTTCCCCTAAAATCAGCTACAAATATGTGCTATTGAAGTTCTCAAACATGCGAAAATATCATTCAAAGAGGAAACACTATAATTTATAAACAAAAATGTAAAAAAAATTGTTAAATATAGAACATAATTCTTCGTATTCATCCCTCAGAATCCCAAGCTTCTACACTGAAATATACATTTTAATCGATATAGTTGGATAAGTAATCTTTAAAAGCATTTCGTTTTCTTCTTCTATTTCATAAGAAATCTTTCCCCATCAATCTAAAAAGTTTTGTAATACATATTCATCGAGGGAAAACTTAACAATTACTCCATAAGAAACTAACACCCATATAAAATGCAGAAGATAATTAAGTTCTTCATACTTATAGAAAAGTAATTTCAATCACATTAGCCAAAACCCAAAGATTAAACGCTGAAATTTATATTTAAACATGACATAATTGGACGAACAATTGTCGAGAAAAAACAATCTTTATTTTTCATTTAATAACAATTTCACTACAGTTACATGTCCATTTCCCCATCTTTCCTTTTTTCCATCAAATACAAAAAATGACATGACAAGAGAAAATAATACACTAACAGAATCTTAACAATGAATTACAATCTATCGAAAATAAGTTTCCATAACATCCTTCAAAATTCAAGTTTCAAAACAAATAACAGAATTTTGACTGTACTTACAACCGACAAATATTTTTAGACAATTGCTGATACTGGCCTCCCCATGATCCGCCAACACACCAATAGTAGCAGCGCCCAATATATTAACAGAGAAAATCCAAGAGTCAAAAGAAAGTGTCATAGGGGTTTGAATTGTGGCATCTCTTCGTGGTATTCTTCAAAAGAAGCGTATGGAGTGTTGGCTAACTTTGTAGGCATTATTGTTTTTATTAATAAAACAAAGTAATTAATAAAAGGGAACTAAGTCAAGGTTATTTTGGTAATTTAACTTCTAAGTTATGTGCTTCATGCTTAAAATTAATATTAAATTTATATTTGTAAATTTTAAAAGGATATCTTTGTAATTTAACTTTTGACTAAGAGTATTCTCACTTTTATTATAGTATAGATTCCAATGGAGGAGTTTGGATTCCTTCCAACGTCACTGCAAATCAAATAGTTCAAAGAGTCGGTCACGATGCTCCAAGGGAGGAGTTAAATTTTAACGAGGCAGGAGGTATCGCTAGTGAATCTGGGAACAACAACAATGCAAACGGCCATTTCAAAACCTAGCTCATGAGATTCATGAGGGAAATGAATGAAAGAATGGACCAAATTACTAAAGAATTCCATGCTCGGATGGATCAAATCCCAGAAGTGTCGCCGATGCTAAATTAAGGGGAAAGGATTTCAAGAAGTATACTCAGTTGCATTTCAAACCAAGTACGACCACAGAGTTGATTCCTAAAAAGTTTAAGATGACGGATTTTCCAAAGTAAGATGGGACTTCAGATCCGCAGGAGCATATTATGACGTACACTACGGCTGTAAAGGGAAATGACTTTGGCCCAACAGGAGATCGAATCCGTCTTATTGAAGAAATTTGGCGAAACCCTGACAAAGGGTGCTTTAATTTGGTATTCTCTTTTACCTGAGCATTCTATTATTCTTTTGAAATTCTTGCAGATTCTTTTATTCAATCTCATGTTGGAGCAAGAAAGGTCTAGCAAGGAAGGCGGATATATTAATAATAACGCAATGAGAATCCGAACTATTGTGAGACTTTGTGATCCAGTTTCAAAAGGAAAGAATGTTGTTGTCGGCAGTACTGGATGAGTGGGCAGCGGAAGCATTTATAAAGGGTGTCAACCCATTGAGCTCTGATGCCTCTAGGAAACAGAAGGAAAGCTTGTTAGAATTTCAGGCAACTACATGGACAAATGTCCACATTCTCTACAAGTCAAAGATTAGAATAGAAGATGATCAACTAGTTTCTTTGGTGCCTGCAAAAAGACGTAACCGTGATCGGAACCATGAAAGGTTTAAAGCTGATGTTGATGCATATCATCGATCTTTTTGAGGTCGTTTTCAACCATACAAAAGGACCAATGGGCAAGGAAATAAATGTTTTTAGTTATCGGATATGTTTGCTTCTGATAGAAGAATGGATCGTGGTCGGAGTAGAAAACATTATAGGAGAAAAAGGCATCGGGGTCTCGAGATTCATTGTATCCCCTGTTATCCGACTACAACTTTAACATCAGCCTAATATAATTACTGTCGGTTATGAGGAACGTAAAGGAGGCTAGGTTCCCAAAACTAGTTCGATTGGATCCTAGATAAAGGGATCATAATCTATGGTGTGAGTTCCATGGAACACATGGTCACATGACTAGGGCTTGTCGGCACCTTCGTAAACAGGTGTCGGCATTGTTGAAGAATGGTCATCTCAAAGAATTTCTAAGTTATCAGGCCAACAATAACTATGGGGAAAATCGAGATGTTGCAGAACCATCGAAATCGGATACAGGGTCACCTCGTATGACGATGAACATGATCTTTGGTGGAGACGAAGTAAATGGGGTGACATATTTTGGCAGCAAAGAAGACGAAGATATATGTAACTCATGGCAAGAGGATTCGAGAAGATGTAGAGGATGATACTACTTTCACAGAAAAAGATGTTGATGGACTTCTTCTACCGCACAATAATGCTTTGGTAATATCTCTTAATATTTTAGATTTTAAAATTAAACGTGTGTTGGTGAATCCAGGAAGTTCAGCCAATATCATACAATGGAGAGTTTTGGAGCAAGTAAAGTTTACCGGAAACATAGTTCCGGCAACAAAGCTTTTAGTTGGGTTCAACCTAACGAGTGTAATAACTCGGGAGAGATCTTACTTCCAACACATGCCAAAGGCGTAACGAAGATAACTTTGTTCGAAGTGGTAGATGGTGACATGGGATACAATGTGATACTTGGAAGGCCATGGATACATGATATGAATGTTGTGCCTTTAACATATCATCAGTTGTTGAAATTTTCCACACGAAAAAGGATCAAGCAGATCAGAGGAGATCAACTAGCTGCAAGGGAGATGAACACAGTAACCTTGTCTAGTAGCAAGGGCAAAGAAACGAGCAAAAGATGTTCCACCTCGATTGAAGATAATAAAGAAGATGAGTCATCCGGATTTTATCAGGTACCGAGGTATTTCCAGATACCAGATGCGATGAAATCAACCATAGAAAAGATCAAACAAATGGCTATCACGACCCCAAATCCTAACAGGCCGTGATGGTGCCTACCGTGGTACTAGGCTAGCCAACCATCACCTTACTACGCGTTTATTCAATTATAACAGTTCACAA
>ML274219.1:0-11112 GCA_005239495.1 Nicotiana undulata | reverse complement strand
ATGCCTTATATGCTTCCTCGTAATGCCTTATATGCTTCCTTGCAATGCTTTATATGATTCATTGTGACGCCATATGTACTATGAGATTATGTTTTTTATAGTATTGTTCCTCTGAGGCTTTATGGAAAATTGTTGAATGGAAAGGAATTTGTTTTGGAAAGTAAGTATTATAAGACATTGGGATCGGGTCGTATGCCACGGCAGGTTTGAGAGTGATTATGCCTCTATGGGATCGGGCCGTATGACACGGCAGAGTTGAAAAGTATTTGAAATATATATGGGATCAGGCCGTACGCCACGGCAGAGTTGAAAAGTATTTGAAATATATATGGGATCAGGCCGTACGCCACGGCAGAGTTGAAAAGTATTTGAAATATATATGGGATCGGGTCGTATACCACGGCGGAGTTGAGAGGTATTATACACATATGGGATCGGGCCGTACGCCACGGAGAGTTTAGAAGGTACCTTATGGGAGCGGGTCGTACGCCACGGCGGATCTAAGACTTGGTGATTATTGTTTCGTTTCGGTGGTCTTACCCTTGAAAGTGCATTATTTCTTAATTCAGTAGTTGTTTGGATTTCCGCTCTTGATATGTACTTGTTGCTTATTTTCTGACATGCCTACTGTATTTCATTTTATTCTATCATATGTTATTACGGTTGGACCTTAGTGAGTATCGAGTCGACCTCTCGTCACTACTTCTTCGAGATTAGGCGGGATACTCACTGGGTACATATTTATTTTATATGTACTCATGCTGCACTTCTGTACTTAACTATACAGGTTCTGAGGCTGGTGCTTCTGGTTATTGTACCGGAGATAGAACCTGAGCTAGTGGACTTGACTTCACGGTGAGCTGCTTCCTCTGACGATCCCCAGCAGCACCATGGAGTTTCATTTACTTTTGTTATTTTCCCCGTCTATTTCATTCAGACTGTGGATTTGTATATATATTATTATCCTTTGTATATTCCGTTAGTTTGCCCATGACACTCGTGACACTAGTTCCTGGCACACATGTAGTGTATTTTTGGGATTTGGGGTTGTATATGCATACATACGCTTTATGTTGGCCATGTATTGTTATGATTTTTGTTTCATGTCAAGCTATCCTCATGTTTAATTGTTTAAAATTGGTAATATTTACTTGTTTAATAAAATGGTAAGGGTAACACTTAGTGTAATTCATATTGGCTTGCCTAACCCCGTCGTTGGGCGCCATCAAGACCTGGATTTGGATTCTGGGTCGTGACAGGTCCATTTTCTTTATTACAAAACTTTTGCAAAAATAACACTTTTTCGCATTCAGCCAAAATGTTTTTATGGCTTTGGTTTCTTAATCGAAACATTTAAACAAATGTGCAGGATGAATACAGTTGAAAACACTCCCTTTACTGTCACGACCCAAATCCTACTTCAGGTCGCGATGGCGCCTAACGGCGGGGTTAGGCAAGCCAGCGTAAATGTCACCAAGTACTACCCCGTGCAATTGATCACATAACTTAACATTTACCAATTCTAATCAGTTAAGCATAATATACGAAAATGATAACTCATCAGTAAATAATAAAGATGTAAAGATGCGTGGTCCAAAAGGCGAGCATACATATAAATACAGCCCCAAACCCAAAATAAACGCTAAGTGTGTGCTAGAAACTAGTATCACGAGTGTCACGGGCAACTAACTGAATATACAAAAGACAATATGTACAGTCCCATAGTCTGAATATGATAGACAGGAAAACAACATAGGGGAAAACTCCAGAGTGCTGCCAGAGATCGCCAGGAGGAGCAGCTCATCGTGAAGTCAAATCAGCTCTAATCAGTATCTAGCTCTGGTCTGATAACCAGATGCACTAGCCTCAGAACCTGTACAGTCAAGTACAGAAGTGCAACATGAGTACATAAATAAATATGTACCCAGTGAGTATCCCGTCTAAACTCGAAGAAGTAGTGACGAGAGGTCGACTTGACACTCACTAAGGTCCAATAATGTAATATATGACAGGATATGACGAAAACAGTAGGCGGGTAAGGCAGTATACAACAAGTGCGTATCAAATAAAGTAATCCAGGTAATAACTGAAAATGAACAGCAATGTACTTTATCCTCCTCTTAATAAATACCTGACTATCCAATTATAAGTGAATCGGAACCAAA
This sequence comes from Nicotiana undulata, assembly GCA_005239495.1. Lineage (NCBI taxonomy): Eukaryota > Viridiplantae > Streptophyta > Magnoliopsida > Solanales > Solanaceae > Nicotiana > Nicotiana undulata. The sequence goes on along the minus strand of ML274219.1, from coordinate 8,947 downwards.
GAGTCATACACATACTAGGACAAGACAACCGGCCGGAGTCGTAGGGTGGTATATAAGGACTGAGTGGTCGTAAAGCTCCCCACGGTCGTGAATCATACCTACGACTCGTGTGCTGACTCGATCGTATCATGTAATAATAATCTCACCCACGATCGCGAATCATACCTGTGACTCGTGTGCTGACTCGATATAAAGTTGCCCACGGTCGCGAATCATTCCTGTGACTCGTGTGCTGACTCGATATACAATGTGTATATATATATATATATATATATATATATATATATGTACCCAAAACAACAATGAACTCAGTAGGACTATGACAATACCATGGATAACTCAACTGGGAGGGTTAAATTGTAACGTTCCATATTTTCATACCATTTCCGAAGTAATAGGTAACTCATAGTACATCCAAAGATGNGGGCCCCCCCCCCCCTCCACAGCAAGTATACATAGCAAATAGAGTACCTATGGGAACAATTCTCTCTTACAAGGTTGGAAAGGATACTCACCTCGTGTCGAAACTACCCCTTGTATCAAGGATGCGCCCAAACTAAGAACTCTACCCTCGAGGACTCGCAACTAGCCAAATATAGTACAATTACATCAATTCAAGTTGAAGGAGGAAGATTATCCTATGTTATTCACCATTTCACATTCTTGAAGAAATCCCTAATTTCAACCATGGGCCCCGCACGCTCGAATTCCGAAAATTCTCGAAGGAATCACTCACCCATAGCCTTAAACGGAAAATTCACAAAATCCCCAAGAGCCCTAAAATTACTACCCAATTTCATGATTTTTGATAATTTAGTAGAGGATTTAACTAGAAATTGATGTTTGAAACTAGTGTTAAATAGGAAATTTACTTACCTCAAGTACTAGGTTGAAGGCCCTCTTGGAAGCTCTCAAATAACACAAGGAAGAAGATGGAAATAGAGGAAATAACTTAAATCCCGTATATAAACTACACTGCCCAGATGCCCCTTCATAGCGAACGCCACAGGGGCATCGCGTTCGCGAAGGCCAATGGCCCAGGTCTTAGGAGGCCCTTCTATGCGAATGCGAGAGGGGGCCGCGATCGCGAAGGCTAGACGGGCTAGACCTACGGGAACGCGGTGGGACACAAGCGAACGCAAAGAACAAACGGACTAGGTCCCGTCTCAACCCTTCGCGAACGCGGTGGCGAAGGTGAGAACACGAAGGTAAGGGGTCTAGACCATCGCGATCGTGGGGTGGGAAACGTGAACGCGTAGAGCATTAACCTCCTGGGGTCTGAAACTCACCCGAGCCCCCCGGGACCCCGTCCAAAGGCACTGGCAAGTCTGTATTCATGATACGGACTCGCTCGAACTTCCGGAACGTGAAAAACAACAATGAAACTCAGAATTTGACCCCAAAACAAAATTGAATCAACACTTTGAACTTAAGGTTCTAGAATTCATTTCAATGCGCCGAACCGACCTATACTACTCGGAATGACTTCAAATTTTGCAGGCAAGTCATGAATGACATAATGGAACTATTTCCGGTCTCGTAATTCCATTTGGACCTTGATAACATAAAATCACGTTCCAAACCAAATTTCAAACTTAAGGAAATCATGATTTCCATTTTGGGCGCCGAAATGCTCCCGGGTCATCGAAAACCCGTTCCGAACATACGCCCAAGTCCGAAATCATCATACAAAGCCATTGGAGCTGTGAGAACTCGATTCCGAGGTTGTTTTCTCAAAATGTTGATAGAAGTCAAACTTGGCCAAATAGGCCAACCTTAAGGAACCAAGTGTTCCTATAGCACTCTAAACACTCCCAAATCCCGAACCACCCGTCCCCGCAAGTCATAAAGCACGAAAAGCCACTATGGGAAGTTTCATTTAGGGGAACGGGGTCCTAATACGCGAAACGACTGGTCGGGTCGTTACATTTAGGTTGTCGAGGAAATTCCCTTGGGACTCCATATGTCGTGGAGCGACTTGGGGGAAGTTAGTAGAAAGTCTGCCGTAAAAGCTTTTGGTGGACTCACTGGCATTCTAAAAATCAAGCCAAGGTTGGACATCTTCGAAGATTTAGTGTCATTTTGGGACCCCTTCCACAACGTATTCCACTTTTCAGACTTTGAGTTGACACCCACGCTAGAGGAAATAGCGGGGTATGCTGGTCTCAGTGACAATCTTAGAAGTCGGTATCCGGTGGCGCCCAGGGCGGTAACTCCACATAAGTTCTTGGATATTTTGAACATTAGTCGGGACACTCAAGACTCACACCTGTCTTAAGGGTTCTGCACTTTCTATTTCCTGTACAAACGTTATGGAGATCCTCGTGGCTATGAAGCTGAAAATACTGGTCTGACTCACCAGAAGAACCAGGCAAAATGGGAAGCCCTCCGGGGGTTAGCTTTCGTGGTAGCATTCCTGGGCACCTTAATCTGCCCCAAGGGTGACGGACTCATAGATATCGAACTGGTGGGGATGGCGTATTTCATGATGAAGAAGAACAATGGTACTCTTATACCAATGATCTTAGCTGCGATTTACCGTGCTCTGATAATTTTCCAGTCTGGGGGAAAATTCTTTGAAGGGTGCAATTTGCTCCTACATATTTGGATGATCGAGCACCTCTGTCACCGCCCGGGTTACATGAACTACGGCTTAACCGGTCTAAATTGTATCGAAGAACACAGTACTCGGGTAGAGGGCCACAAATTTCTTGAGGGCACAAAGGCCTGGCACTCACATTTGAGTTCATTGACTGTCGACCGAATTGAGTGGACTTTCGAATGGCTCCCTGTTGGTGAGGTTATCAATATGTCCGTTGAGGTGTGTTATCTTTTGTTAATGGGTCTGCGGAGTATCCAGCCATATGCCCCACATCGGGTCTTACGGCAATTGGGTAGACAACAAGGCATTCCACATGATGAGGACCTAAGCCAACAATCCATTGAGTTGTGTCCGAGAGCTACATTTTCGGAAAACAGGGTCCGTCAGATCTGGAACCAGTGCAGATTTTTAAAGCCTCAGACTCGGGTAAGAAACTTATCCCAAGGGGAAGTAGAGCCAGCCTATATTTCTTGGTATGGTAGAAGTGGCAGAGAGCACCAAGAACCGGAGCGACCTGCGAAAAGACTTCACATGCAGCATTTTACTGAGCAGACACAAGAACACTGGGGTTGTCTAGAAAAGGAAAACAACTACCGGGCTACAATAAGTAAACTGTAGGCCCAGATCAGGGAGCTCAAATTTGAAAACACTTTACAAACTACTGCAACCGAAGGGGAAAGAAACAGGCTGAACAAAGAAAATGAAGCCCTCCGGGCTCAGGTCCAGAAAATGAGGATAGCCATTGAAAACCTGAAAGAAGTAGATCCGACGAAAGACTTGTCACCGGTCTCAGGCAAAAGTTGTGTATCTATGTTGACGACCTGGAAAAAGCCGAAGAAGGTTTGACCCGAGTTCGAGCAAAGTTGGAAAATAATGCAAAACAAAGGGCAGAATTCGTGCAAAAATTGAAGAGAAAGCACGACCAAGAAGTTCTAGGTTTGAAAGAAAGAATGGCCACTTTTGAAAACGAAATGGCCAAGCAAGCAAAAAGGTTAAAGGCAGAAAGGGAACAGTGCTATGACACGATAGCCCAGTTGGAAGAAGAATTGCGACAATGGCAAGAGCGGAGTCACAAAGACGCCCAGACTTTAGAAGAAAGATCTCAGCAGATCGGGCGTCTACTTCAGGAAAAAGGTATCATCAGGAAAAGGGTCCGGGTGATAGCTGATTACATTGTCACCAAATGCCAAGAATGCGAAGATATGACTCGGACCACCTTCTTCTCAGCGGTTATGATATTCGTCCACAAGATAATGGATGACCTATACCGCATCCAACAAGATATAGCACGCAGGCCCGTGGCAAGGTCGAATGATGCCTCACAGGTCATTGAAGCAATGGAAGCACTAATGTATTTTTGATATTTTTCGAGTCTGTATTTTATTTTCCTATTGTAGTCCTGTCCAAGTCCACTGTAGTTTTTACATTTCCAAGAAAGCATGTCTTGAGTCTTTTGTAGTTTTTAAAATTTCAAAAATGTACTGAAGTTTCTTATGAAGTTGAAAGTATTTATCTAATGAATGAAAGTCTCGAAAAAATGTTTATTTCTTTCCTTCGGATTTATCCCTTGAACTACGTAATGATCTGATTCACGCGGAGCCGTGATACATAGGCAATCCACATAGGATTCGATCATAATCTTAATAAAGTAAAGTGAGCAAGAAATAAAAGAGCAAAAAATAATATAAAGAAAGAAAAGACTAATAAAATGACAGAGAAAAAGAAAGGGGGAAGTTCAAATCCGAGAAAATAAAGTTGGGATGAAACACACAACTGTTGCAAAACATATAGAAAGCATTTAATCTCTTAGGTGCATTGCATACCCAAACGTGTGATTCCCTACGTGATAAATGTTTCAACCTAACATTTTGTGTTCGCTCTTAAAGGTGTTTTTCTTAGGTGGTTGGTTTTTGCGGTAACCTGGCTTCCCATCCTTACTTGACTAGATCAAAAGGGAGCATAGAAATGACATCCTAAAGTCACTTATCAATTGTCAACTCTTCCGTGGATGACCCGAATCCAGTCATCCCAATGTCTGAATCAGCCACAGCTGAAGAGAACAGAATTCTGCGTTACCGCGTGTTGGAAATGTGGGACGCATAGTCCAATGGTAGGGAACCACCCACTACCATCCCGGGTTTCCCAGAGATAATTCCCAGGACAGGTGGGACCTCCAACATCCCCATAAGTTACCCATCCACGCCATTTGGATACCCAACTATGTCGGCTCACTTTGCCGGAAGGCCTTTTGAGGTTCGCACCCAGGCCCTGTTTTCCGGTGTATCCTCCAACATTTTCACCGCGCCACCGATCTCTGCCACGGCTCCACCAACTATCTCTGGGCCAAGCTTTGAGCCATCGGCATTCACATTCCAAGCGTCGTTGTTCCATCTGGACACCACTCATGTCACTCCTAGTTCATACCTCCAACAACCTCAATACAAAGTTACTTCGGGACAAGATAAGAAAAGCCACGAGCATGAAGAAATGGCTCGGAAAATGAAGAGTGTTGAGCAGAGCCTCAAGAACATATAGGGGCTGAGCGGGTAGAAAAGCATCTCCTATGCTGATTTGTGCATGTTCCCGCACGTCGATTTGCCTCTCGGGTTTAAAACCCCCAAGTTCGAGAAATATGACGGACATGGGGACCCCATAGCTCATCTGAAAAGGTATTGCAACCAACTCCGGGGAGCAGGTGGGAAAGAGGAACTTCTCATGGCATACTTCGGAGAAAGCTTAACAAGGATTGCATCAGAATGGTACATGGACCAGGATATATCCCGCTGGCACGTATGGGATGACTTGGCCCGGGACTTTGTTCGACAATTCCAATACAACGTGGATATCGCTCCCGATAGAAACTCTATATCCAACCTTAAAAAGAAGTCCTCAGAAATTTTCAGAGAATACGCTATTAAGTGGTGCGAGCAGGCTTCCAGGGTCAAACCTCCGATGGATGAGGTCGAAATGGTCAGTGTTTTTCTGCAAGCACAGGAAGCTGATTACTTCCAAAGTATGATGTCCTCCATGGGCAAACCATTTGCGGAAGCAATCAAAATTGGAGAAATGGTTGAGAATGGTCTAAAGACAGGTCGTATCCTAAGCCAATCTACTATAAGAGCAACCTCCCAGGCCATCCAAAACGGATCCGGGAGTGCAGCCAATAGAAAGAAGAAAGAAGAAGGGGCCATGATGGCTTCCGATGTCAGGAATTCTCGGCAATACCCACGTTTATTTCCCAAAACTTCCCAACACTACTACCCTCACCAAGACGTAGCTTATTCTACGCCCCCTTTTCCCTATGCGGTGATGAACGCTCAACCGCACCCCAGGCCGCAACAACAATACAACCAGAACAGAGCTCCACAACCAAGAAATAACCATCTCCCCCCAACTCCATATAATCCACGCCCTCCTCAAAACAACTAACCGTACAATGCTTACCCCCGCGAACCACCAAGGAGAACTAACTTCACTCCTATCGGTGAATCATACTCAAGGCTCTTCCCAAAGTTGGTTCAGATGGGGCTTCTGCAGCCCGTTGATGTGCCGGAGAATTTCAGCACATTTAATACCAAATTGCTTAAATTATAGTTTGTTTCAAGAGCATTTACCCTTTAATGATGGAGAGCGTGCTTGGGTCACCTCTGTGATTGCCAGAGGAACTCCGGCCTGGATCGCTCCTAACCACAAGATTTACAAAGAAGATATCACGAGGGAAGGGAGGTTCTGGATTTCTTTTGTCGTCTCCCGCCTGATTCCCTCAAGGAACGAAACAGATATAAGCATCGAGAAAGCCATTCTCGTTGCTTGCATTATGTCAGGGATCAATGTGGATGTGACTGATATTATTTTTAAACAGATTGGGGTCTGAGCTTAGCAGAAGAAGAACTCATTTCCTTTCCCATGCCTCATCACTGCATTGTGCCAAGCTGCTAAGGTCCCTCTTATACCTTCATGTGACAAAACAGCAAAGGCCGACAAGGATATCAATATCACACGTATCAGTGATGTAGGGCCCAGGGCAGCAGCTGCTCCTCCATTCATCCATATGCCTATCCCTATAGAGAGAGATCCCTCAGAATCTCAGCCTTCTCCAGCAGAGCTATCCACTACTTCCTCCCAGCCAGTTGCCAATGCTAGTGCTCCCTCGGCCATCCCGCTGCCTGTTCTCTCCCAGCTTGGTCTCTTAGCTCAGCATACCAATGCTAAGGTAGACAAGCTCCTGAGAGAGCTTCCCACCTTAATCCGGTAGGCCCTCACCCCCTTTCAGTCTTTAGTGACTGCCCTCGTGGGTCGCCTTACAGGACTTGAGGCCAGAATTGAGAAGGTTGAGCGTGGTGAGGTTAGACATCTACTAGAGCTCCGGACTAATGTGTCCACTTTGAAGACGGAGCTCCACCGGCTGGAGCATTTGGAATTTGATTTCTCTTCCCTCCTGCCCAAGGAAGGTGAGCAGGGAGAGGGCACCTTCGGGCCTGGGCTAGGGCTTGATTTCTCCACTCTTATGACAGCCCAGGCAACCCCGATTGTGCCTCCGCCTCCCTCTCCTCTTACACCAGTTGATGTACCCTTTGGAGAGGAGTCAGATGAGGAATCTTCTTGGTCCGATGGTGAGGAGTAGGGCCCTCAGGAGAAGGGAAAGGGAGTTGCTATCACCACAGTTACATAGGCGACAGAGGAGGAGCATCTACAGATTGCTATTCAACGCTCCTTGGTGGACAAAGCTGCCCCGGCCACAGTTCCGCAGTCAGCAGATGGGGGCAGCAACTCTCAGACTCCTGCCTTTACTTTGACACTTGTGGACACCCCTTCCATTGCAGTAGTCCTTCCCGCAGCTGAGCCTTCAGCAGTGCCTCCTCCACCTGTGAATGTCGCCCCTCATGCGGAGCAGTCAGTTGATCCTGACCCTGTGGCGGTTAAGGATCCCTCTACTACCCAGCAGACCACCGACTCCCGTAGCGCTTAGTGCGCCCCAGGGAGCCCCTCACTCTGTCTTTATATTTCTTATGCATTGGGGAAAATGCATACTTTTTAGTTGGGGGTGGTGTGGTGTTGTATTTATGTTTTTGTGACAACTTGGAGGATATTGTACTTGTATTTTTGTTTTATGTTATGTATGTTTTCGTTTTTGTTTCTTTGGTGTTGTGATATCTCCAAGTTGTCAATAAACCAGGTGTACATATATCTTTTGTGGTACTAATGTATTTCATTACCATTAACTCTTGTTTGCAGTTTATAAAAAAAAAATTATATATATATATCAAAAACAAGTCGTTAAGTTATGTAGGGTTCTCCTTAGTTGTTGGCAATGAATTCCCCTTGGTTTTTCTTCGCCGGATTCTTTTCCAAGGGTGTAATAGTAGAACCATGGCACTAGGACGAAATGTATTGACCGGTTTTAGTGTAAGTGTCTAGTCTCAAGCATGTGTGTCTGTAAATAATCCATACCCTTCCTATAAAAATAATGTGTTAAAAAGAAAATCAACTCTGTGTACTTGAGGCTCGCCTGTTGACTCTATGTGTACTTAGAATTATACATGCAAATAATGAAGGTTTCGAGTTGTCAAGCCTTGACTCTTGAGCTAAAACGATGTTGAACCAAACAGTCATGTGCCATGTGTGTTAGATGTTTGTATCAATAATTCTTGTGTTTACTTCTGTCAGCTAGAACTTACCTAGTTGGTTTTTCGGTGCTAATAATAAATACATTGAGTTGGAGAAATGACCTTAGGCATTCTTTGTGATATTGAGAAACCCAGTGAACCTTTCAAGCTACCAAATGTTTGCATGAATATCACTAGTTGCCCATTTGAGCCTTTAGCCTTTTTGTTGGACACCTCATTACAAGCCTTTCCCGTTTCGAACAAGTAATTCCATCTTTTGAACTCGTCCTTCCTTGAATATTGAGAATGAGGCAAAAAGCCTAAGTTGGGGGTTTGGTGAAAGAATTGGAGATTGGCAAGGTTGTATATCGAGTGTAGAGCATATACCTCAAAAGTATCAATTGAAAATTATTCAAGCTCCAAAAAAAAAAGTATATATAAAAAAATGGATATGTATGTAAATAAATATGGAAGCTTAGAAGAAATTTAGTGAGGTAGTTCTACGTCGGTAACTAAATGCCGATGAGGCTATGAAATTTGAAAGGAAGAAAAGGGCACTGAAAGAGAAAGATGTGAGTAGTGTTCAAGGAGGGTGTAGTCACTTGTACCCAAATGATTATCCAACCCTTCCCTAAGCCTACATTACAATCTAGAAAGTCCTTAGAGGATCTCCAATTGAATGTTCTTAAAGTAGTAACGAATTAAAATAAGGGCAAGCCTATGGTATTATGTGTTGTAA